>ONZK01001156.1:906-24314 GCA_900322385.1 Pharnaceum exiguum | reverse complement strand
AACTATTTCCCAAACTAGCAAAAAAAAGTTAAATAGAAAAAAAGGATTTTAACAAACATACGTTTGTTTACTTTTTCTTGATTCTTTGTTTTTCCCTTTTTATCTTTATTAGAACATGACTTAAAAATATGTATTCGATCAACAAATTTTCTTTTTGGATTAAAAAAATTTTATGCAACTTATTTCTTGTGATATTATTATCCAATTGTTTTTATCAATGTAGTAGAAATATATGTCTAGATTGTAATTTACAGTTTAACTGAGTGATAGTACAATTATTTTCAATTTCTATCGCAAGAGGCCATAACTTTGATAAGTTGACGTGTTTAAAAACATGCTAATTAAATTAATCACTTTGAATGTCATATTTCATCAAATAAATATAAGTAATAATAATAATACTGGAAAACATTTTTCGTAATCGATTGTAAGCCCGCAAAAGAAATATAAATGTATGTAAGCTCATTTTTACTTTCCACGAATTTTCTATTATCTACATAGGATATATAAATGAATTATTTATCTTTTTAATTAAAAAAATAATAAAATCATAGAAAAATAATAATTTTATACGAATCAAACCTTAATGGTAAAAAAGAAGAAAAAGAAACTATTCTTTTCTTTGTAAAATAAAAAATGACTCAAAATTGTTTTTTGTTAGTTTGGGAAATAGTTTTAGAGGATTGTTAGTTTGGTAAATAGTTTCTCCCATTTTGCTATTTGAGCAAAAACCTCGTAGAATATGTACGTAGGTGTGAAGTTGTCTAGTTAGTTTAGGAGTTTTGACAAGGGAATTATGGGCCCACGGGTGGAGTGAATAAGAATTTAGTGTAAATAAAATTAATTCTTCTCCGATTTCAAAAAAAATAATTAATTCTTCTCATTCATAATAGGGTGAGGAAGACTACAAATCAAAGGAGTACAATAATTTAGCGCGTATTAACCTAATAAGATATGATTTGTAGGATAGCAATGCAAATAAGAGTAGTGTCATATTTTTGTGAGCTTGGTTTAATTAAGCTTATCGACTCGAAAGAAAGTACTCCCTCCGTTTCTAAAATTTCTTCCACTTTTTTGGACTACACACATATTAAGAAAGCTGGAAAAAGACTAATTTATCCTTAACAAGTGGGTGAGTGAGAATGAGGGGTAGGGTAATTTGGCTAAAGTACAAGGGGTAAATGAGTCATTTAGGCAAAAAAAAATCATGCTAGATATGAAAAGTGGAAGAACTTTCTGAGACAAACAAAAAGGCAAAAGTGGAAGAACTTTTAGAAACGAAGGGAGTAATACTTTATTACCGATTAAGCTTTCTAATATGGGTATGTTCTTTTCATCTGTTTTAACACTTACTTAGTTATCGATACACTATCAATATTGGTCTTTTATAAAACTAAATAGTAAATCTTTACAAACATGTACAAATAAGTACGAATAGATATCAATTTTGATAACTTCTAACAATTAAAAGATATGAGTTGAACAAAACTAAACTAATCTAAAAAGACACTAATAAAAGATAGAAAGAACATGCCCATGTAATAGGTAATATTAAATTTGGTGTATAAATTACCCTAATAATTTATTTATAGCTTTGATGCGCGCTTATATAATAAAGATAACAAAGAGAAAAAATTACAACACATTTCGAAGCAATGGAAGTAAAACTTTTGAATCTAATTAATGTTGGTATAATTACGATTAGTATGAAGGAAATTAAAGTTGACAACATCATAGAAACTAATTAAACTAATTAATATTTATCAAAATCAGCTTAATTGAGTTAAATTGTATAGAGCCACTGGATAAGTTCAAGAGAAATTTTTTAAAACTGCACTTCAAATTTTTAGAAGCTTGAGGAATATTATATCAAAATATAATGATCTTTTCCCTTAGATTATGAACAAAAAAAAGTTAATAACTAAATATACAGTTTCAGATTTCCACTCTCACATGTATCCACCTTTATTATTACAAACTGTAATTTTTTTATTGTTTTTTGTAATATATTACCTCATTGTTTCACGTAGTTCGAAATCAATCCATTACATCCGCCCAGTAATTATATTATTTTTAATTATAGACATATACTCTTCATTGTTGCACATTGTTCTTCGTTATTTTTATACATTAAAAAAATCATATTATTGCATGTCATTAAATTATCCCGGAAAACCACCAAATAATTAACAATTTTAACTTTTAAGCATTATTATCCCGGCACAGGCCGGCGTTCAACTTGTTCTAAGGTATTTGATACGCGACTTCAACTACAAGACGAATAAATTAAATGTTATAGAAGATACCGCTGAATTTATTAAAGCATGAATGAATATTTATCTGTTGAACGCTAATCATCACTAACACTTTAATACATATACTAACACAAGAGAAAAGCATTCATCAAACAACAGTATGTACGTAAAACCAAACACTTGATTTCATTTTATTACAGTACATTACCTTAGCACACGACCAAACCACAATCTACAACCATGCATCTTTACATATAAAATGCATCGCTAAACAGCTAACAATAATACAACATCTAATATGCTCTAAAACCCAACACGTACGGAGACACAAATCCATAACGCAGACCATTTATTCTTAGCCTTCTTACCCCTAGCTACTGTAGCTAGCTAATTAGTTATATGCTTCCAGACAATTACCGAGACAAGTAGCCAACTGAACATCCTTGGGTACTGTATACGGCCATACGGTAGCTAGTCCGGCCTCTTAGGATGACGAAGTGGAAGCGTTACTTTTATTAGCAGAAGGTGGAGGAGTTTCATACTCCACGACAAAATGTTTTATTGGGATAACTGTCTTTCAAATACTTCTCCACATAGTCTTTTTGCTTTTTGTTAGCAACTTTAATGACAGGCTTAAGAAGCAAAGCCTCATGCAATTCCATGATAGTTTCTGCATCTGAAAGGTTTTCCCTCTCAAGATCAACGCATCGTTACAATAGCTTTCATGTTGGGGTGTTGGATGAAATGTTATTATTACTAGCCATTTGGAGGTATGAAACTTAGGGAAGGTAAAGAGGAGCTAGATGTATAGAAGGGGATGAAATAGCTAGATATATAAGAGATGATCAAATTATAGGATGGAATGGTAGAGGATGGAATGGTAGTTTATATAGAGGAAGGAAAAAGGAGCTTTATCATAGATAGGAACACAAACACATCTGGTTTACTTCTTCTTTTTTTTACTTTGAAAAACTATTGAACTAGCTTTGATCTGGCAGTAAAAGCACCAACCAAACTTTCAGTAAACTACTGTATTCAGTTGGCGAGAGCAGCGTTAATGTTTTTGTCTTTGGGTGGACAAACTGCAGTGTCAGTAATAATTATGGTGAGGTCATTATCGTGAGGTAGACTTCTTTTTACCCACACCATTTATGAAATTGTAGTACTTAGTCGTAGTCGTGACTTTTGGCTGAAAATAATGGATGTACAAGGTCAGATTTTATGTCAGAGAAACAAATGGAAGGACCCATGTTCTCTTTTGTTTTAAAATACTGCTCATTGCATTCTAACCTTGTCACACCCAAGTGCATTTATTTCCAAACATATAGCTACGGAGTAGTATACTATTTTCTTTTTTGATGGAAATATATATAGCTAGTATACTAGAATTCACATCATAGCAACTCCTTCAACTCCCATATAATTCATGTTCATCACTTATAAAGCAGAGGGAAGGGATCACTTATCTGCAACAGAGAATAGAAAGATAATATAGCAGGCTTAACATACATGAAAACATTGTGGGGGAAGAAAAAAAATACCAGTCTTGATGGTAAAGAAGAAAAACAAAGTTGAAGACAAAGCAGCAAACAGAAGTCATATATATTACCTCCTTGTTCTTGAGGACCTTTATAATGAAAGAATCCCGATAGTGTGTAATATTTCGATAGATAGCCGAGGTCTGTCGACTGAAACTCTTGACAACTCTTGTCACATGAGAAGAAACATTAATTAAGAGAAAAATTAGAGTTCTGCCCGCCAAGAGTGACATTGGAAAGCTTTGCAAAAAGGAAGAACACCATAAGTAATTTTTTTTGAAAGTGATACCATAGTACCTGGTAATTCATCTCTCAGCTGATCACAAAATATACCCTGCTTTAATTTGGCTTTTCCTATCAGTACGTAGAAAAAAATGGTAGCACATCTTTCTGACTTGTCTATAAACTCTAAATAAATGTAGGTCACTTAGTTTGCACTATGATATGGCAGTATTGCGTCTGAGAATGGAAGAAACGACGTCTGAAGTTGCATAATTTCTGTGCTTAACTTGCCCAAAAATAGAATCATCCATCTGTGCTATCATCATCAGCTTATACAGATCTTCAACACAGACGAAGCTAAGTAACTGTCTTCCTACTTACATTCTATAACCAAATGAATGTTTCATTTCCCTAAGGGGGGCTTAATCAACCAGAGTATGGATTGGAAGCACTCCACGACGCTGTGTACAAAACTACCAAGTCAACTTGTACCAAATTAAAGAAAGTAGATGGCAATGAACTGAATTTCACCATAGGGTTCAGCTTCTACTGCTCTTGATTTGATACACTATAGTTGTAGGCATTAGTTTTTAATTACAATTCTAACTATGGAAGTTCCCCAAAATTTTGTGTCCTTTGCTTGATAAACAAATTGAAGTATGTCAGTATGTAACAGAAGTTTTTGACACTGGTAGGCTACAGACATACAGTGTGTTACTGTCCTCGATAAAGGTCTAACAAAAGGTTTCAAGTTATATGCTTCAGATGACCAAAAAGAGTTATATACTTGGTTTCAAGTTATATGCTACAGACCTACGATAATTTATAGCACTTGCTAGTTTATCTTGGCTTGGTTGAGGATCGGATCACTGTATGTACAAAGATCAACAAAAGGTAATTTGATTGATGATTGCTTTCTTCAGTCTGATATACTCTACACTTCCACACCAAAATGCTCATTGTTCTTTCCAAACGCGGCCAGTGACCTTAAGCTTTAGCTCTTGTCCATTACCACCGGAGAAGAAGAGTACCAAGTCCCCATGAATTACTAGTCCATCTTGGCTGTCTCTAACTTTCTTGTGGCTAGCCCTAATGCTTCTTGGGATTTGCCAAGTTAGTTTCCTTCCACTTTTTCCAACTTCCTGGGTGTACCGAAATTTCCTTACGTCATGATCGTCACCCATGAACCGCAAGAAGGCCATGTAAACAGGTGCCATCCCTAGAAGAAAAGACTCAAAATGCAAGCAGAACTGCCTCCCAAAGCAATTAAATATCTGCAATGGGAACATGAAAATTCACACATATTTGAGAGGTTTCCATGCTGTCAGATACTCAAATTGGAACCGTAGCAGTGTGGAACACAAAAAAACGGAACTTGCACTGGAAGGTGTCATTCAGTAAATCTGCCTTTTGATTTATTTATTTATTTGGCAAAAAGGCAGGGATTATATTAGCTTATGGGGGAATGAAAACGTTTTCCTCCAAATGTGCATCATAGTTAGCAAGAGCTCCTCACTCCTCAGACATGCCCGAGGCCAAGAGTGAATCTTGGATCAAAGTATCATTACAAAAGGGGGAGGGGAGTACAAAATATCATTCCGTAGCTCCTTCCTTGCTTCTTTCGCAAATAAGTCTGCCACCTTGTTCTCCAGCCTTGCTTCATGCCAGTACAAGAGTCAGTTGTATCCTTGGCCAACAGCTGCAAGGCAAGCAAAGAGTCGCTAGCTACAACACAATTGTTAGTACATGAGGTGCGAGCCCATTTTAAGGCCATTAAGATGGCTCTTAACTCAGCTTCAAGTACATCTCGACATTGGGCCGATGTAACCTGTCCATGAACCCAGGCTCCTGTGTGGGTCCTTGCACAAAAACTCATTCCAGCGCTCCCAGTAGATGGGTCATAAGAGGCGTCGGTGTTCACTTTGGTCCATCCTACAGGGGGGGTGTTCCAGGTTGTGTTGTGTGGTGGTCTTTGTATTTGTGATTGGGGTTGGCTAGTGATGATAGACAAAGACTGTGTTTTTATCAGGTCAATGCACATGGTCAGTGGCTGAGTATCCGTGGCATGCCAAATTTTGTGGTTTCTCCTCTTCCAGATGTGCCAAGTTGTGAGAGAGAAAAAGGTAGGCCATGGTATGTTGCAATGGGCTTCTTTGCTGGTCAGGTTATGAAGAAGCCAGTCATGGCGCTCCATGTTGAAGAATTCGGGAGGTCTTCCCAGTGTAACCCATAGGGATCGGACATAGCAGGAGGGCAGTCCCTGAGGATATGGAGTGAGTTCTCTCTCCCTTGTCCACAGTTGGGGCACGAGGGTGAGGGCGTGATCTTTCTAGTATGGAGGTGTGCAAGATGTGGTAGTCTGTCGTGTGCAACTAACAAGAGAAAATTTCTTATCTTTGGCATAGTGAGACAGGGCCATATTTTTGTGTAGACTCTGCAGTTTGTGACTGAGGGAAGTGTGGGGATGCATGTGAGATAGGCTTTTGACGAATTGAACCTTCCATTTTCCCCAAAAGATGAGGATTGAAAGTCAGTGTCACACATGTTTTGGGTTGCCTCTCGAATGTCATTCAAGATATCCTGGGGTAAGGCTAGGGAGAGACTGGAAATGTGGGTGTTTGTGAGAGCTGGGAGTACATCCGCCACTGTGAGGAACTCCTCTCCTTGAGTTAAGGGTCCACTCACCCTGCACTTTAGTGTGGTATTTCCCAGCCACCGGTCATTCCAGAAATTAACCTTAGTGCCATCCCCTAATACCCAAAACAGACTAGATTTGAATTTTGCCCACCCCTTTCCCATATCTTGCCATATGTGTGAGCCATTTTTAAAAGCAGTTGGAATAGGCTTGCCATGTACATATTTTGCCCCAAGGGTTTGGGCTGCAAGTGAGGTTGGTTGACTGAAAATTTTCCAACACAACTTCATCATGGCTACCTCGTTATTTCTCCTGGCTGATCTTATTCCTAACCCTCCATGTTGCCTGGTAGGCATACTGTGTCCCAAGAGACAAGATGCAATTTCTTTTCGAGTTCAGTGTCTCCCCACAAGAAATTCCTTGATATTCTATCTCGGTCGTCCAGTGATTTCTTAGGGAAGAAAAGACCCTGCATTACATAGCTGGGAATTGAGGATAGGGTTGCCTTGATGAGACACTCCCTGCCAGCTCTGGACAAACACTTGGTTTTCCAGTTTGCAAGCTTTAGTCTCACTCTCTCCAATGTGGAGTTGGTTTGTCTCCTGGTAGGTCTTTTACATGTCAATGGAAATCACAGGTATGAACCCAAGTCAGAGCTTGGTTGGCCACCCAATTCTGCGGTAAAAAGTTGGATGGTTTGGGCTGGGCAATTTGCGGAAAACAGAATCTGAGATTTTGATGTGTATATCTTTTGGCCGTAGAGCTCTGAGAAAGAGAGAATGGTATCTTGCAGGGAGTCAAGTGTTTGTGGGTTGGCTTCTCAAGAGCAGGTGAGAGATAGACATGCTTCTCCTACCTCTGCCAAGTTTGATGGGTTGCCACTCATGGTGGTCACAGGACGTGTGGATCATTTTTGATAAATAATCCATGCCTTTTGGAATTATCCAAACACTGAAAGTAAGGTAGTAGAAAAGAAAGAAAAACAAAGGAGAAAAGAGAAAAAGGACTTACAGTCAGAATCTATGTTGCGTTTTCAACTTCATGAGCACTGGCTTTTACATATCGATTGATTGAAAGTACAACCGTCATGCATATCAACCCGATGATCCTCTCTGAGATGCATCACTAGGAATGCGATATCCCCTGTCACAGAGCACTCTGATCCTGCATAAGGGCAATTGGATGGGCGAAACCTGCGATTTGTTTCATGTTTGAGCTTGCTGTAGTAGGGGAATATGTCAGGGCAGTCTATACTTTGGTATCTGCAAGGTATTTCGAGTGACTCTGCCACTCTCTCCAAGCCAAGCACCTGATATCACCGAGCTCATAGCGACAGGTAGGGCAACTATTCTGCATTCTAGCCTTGCAGTGAGAGCATAAGGTGTTTTAATGCCACATGTACAGTATATGATCGGAAAACCCATCTCCGGTGACCAAGGGACCACTGCTGGTTACGGGTGGCCAAGTAGGGATTATTCCCAGCTATTTCCCAAGTAGGGATTATTCTTGATTATTCAGCCCAAGTAGGGATTATTCTCAACAATTTTGCCGACAAATTAAACAAACCGGCCGCATTTTAGTAAACCTAGAAAGAAGAGTTCAATAAACGGCTTGAATAGTTACCGGCCGGGCTTTGATGCTTTGCACCTGGGAGTCTTTGCTGGCTCATGAAGTCGTGAATCAATGTCGAGATTGACAAGGGAAGGAAGATAAGGTTGTAGAAATTGGTGTTGGATATGCATAATTGGGTTATTTGTGTCTAGTGTGTCTATTTGTTGCGGTAAAGTAGGAAGATTATAGGAGGTCCTTTTTTTCCCAGTAGCAATATCAATCCAACCAATTTCGCTCCGGCCTTCATCGTTCTTACGATCAATTGTGAAGAGATGTTTACCGCTTCTTGACAAGGTGACTGGCCATAAAGAGTGCTCACCGTTGTTCACAGTACCCAATTT
Source organism: Pharnaceum exiguum (assembly GCA_900322385.1). Classification (NCBI taxonomy): domain Eukaryota; kingdom Viridiplantae; phylum Streptophyta; class Magnoliopsida; order Caryophyllales; family Molluginaceae; genus Pharnaceum; species Pharnaceum exiguum. The sequence goes on along the minus strand of ONZK01001156.1, from coordinate 15,712 downwards.
ACACCAAGACTCATATACCCCGTACACCTTCATAATCCACAAATCAGTATGTGGTGGATACCAATCGGTCTTTATCATTAGAACCAGCATTCCATGAAGATCGGCTAGCTTTAATTTTACGGCTGATATATGACGGACTTCAAATAAGTCAAGATCAAGCAGCACTGGAAATGTGACTTGGTCGAACTTCTCCTTGCAAAGATCAAAACGAATGATTACACGTCCGTTTCCTTCTTGTTTTAGCGGATCGTTTTCTTTAGCTATCCAGTGTAGCATATTGTTACAGTAAGCGCCAGTGTTCGAGTTAATAATCTGATAGATGTCATTGTCAATCTCATATATTGAATCTTGAAATTCCCTCCACTCTTTCTGTCTCCAACTACAGATCATAACATGTACTGTTGTGTCGCGTAAGGGGAGCCCAGCTTTCGGAAATCTTTGAAAAATCTTGACAACCTTATAATCATCAGATGCAACATCATAACCAAATCCATGGAAGACACGGTGCCTAGTAAGTGTCTGAAGTTGTACTTTTTTAAGACCGGGAAGTTTTAAATAAGTACGGTTTGAGGGGTTGAACAAAGCAAAGCCCGCACCCTGGGTGTTTTGAAGACACACGATGCCATTACATGAACCAATGGGTATGGTGCGAGATTTGTCAGGCTTAGAGATTCTTTGGAGTCCGTCTACAACAGAGATCTTTTCTTTTTTACCAATGCTAATGCTATTGGCTGAACTCAGATCAAGGGTGTAAAGCTTGTACAAGTGATTAATATGATACGAGCTTCCAAAGTCTAAGCAGAAAAAGATATGAATACCATCAACATTAGTACCACATGGATGATCACAGAACTTATTATACATCACCTGTTGGTTTTGGAAATGGAGTTGGATGAAGGTTTTGCTTGTGATGAGATTGTACCACTGTTTAGAGACGCACTTGAAGCGCTGCAAAGGCATAGCAGATACCCCTGCGAGAATTTTCGCCATAATATCTATTGGAATGTAGCCACCAACTGATTTTAGTTTTCTTTTTTTGAAGGGAACTGATTTTAGTTCACCAGCCTCAACCTCAACTTCTGCAGCGTTGATTGGAGTAGGTAGACGAGGAGCAGATGGAATAGAATTGCTCTCAGCAAAAGGGTTTGACATTGCTGCAGATGGAGTTGGGCGACCTTTCACGAATTTCCAATTGGCATCACTGATTGCCTTTTGGAAAGTCCTCCAAATCTTTACCTCAGAAACATCTTTATGATGGCGACCTTTCACTATTCTCCAATTCGAATCATTGATGGTCTTCCTAATAGTCCTCAAAATCTCCAACTCTAAAACACCTTTCTCGGTATCAAGACCAGCAGGGTTGTCTTTCGATATTTCATTACTACTAAGAGCTCTGTTCTTTAGAGCCCCAGTCTCAACTCATGGTGGAAGGTGGTTCTTTGTAACGAGTTAGCTGAAAGAGATTGTAATCCAAAAACATGTTAACTAGGAGAGACTTAAAACAGAAGATGAACAACTCGATAACAACAGCAAATTGAATGAGTTTAAGCCCTAAATCTTATTTTTAACTACATAACTAGTTAGTAAATACACCTTAAGACCAGAAAACCACAATATCATCGATATGTATCATGTGAAATTTATAACAAAAGTCAGGCTCCACTAAATAATCGTTGTTGTTGTTGCCTTTTTCTCATCAGGCCATCAGGGTGAAGTATCCGTGAGTGATCAAGCTTCATAAAGATACTAAATAAAACAAATCTGCAGACAAAACTACCCAAACCAATGAAAAGAAAAACGACCAACCTTAACCAACAAGGTAACTCATCAGATAGACAAACAGACAAACAGTGAAGAGTGAAGGAAATTTAATTTAGTTTAAGGCTCACCCCTTGGCCGAGTTATTGGAACATACTCGGAACCATCGATTTGTCATCATCTTCGAATGATTTAATTACATACAATCTGGTTAAAATTAACTAAAAAATAATTCTACAAGATACCATAAATTCATTAACTTGAGATGGTACCTGTGGGTTTAATCACTCGATGTATACATAGATTTATAACTTGTACGTGCCGTCTTGCTTTCCACCTTCTATTGCTGCCTTGCTGATGTGTTGATGACGTATATTGACGAGGAAGAACGAAATTGTGGAATTTTCACCTTGTATATACTTCACATAATTACTACTCTCTCCGTTTCTAAAAGTTCTTCCACTTTTTTGGAGTGCACACATATTAAGAAAGTTGAAAAAATACTAATTTATCCTCAACAAGTGGGTGAGTGAGAATGAGGGATAGGGTAATTTGGCTAAAGTACAATGGAAAATGAGTCATTTAGCCAAAAAAATCATGCTAGATTTGAAAAGTGGAAGAACTTTCTGAGACAAACAAAAAGAAAAAAGTGGAAGATCTTTTAGAAACGGAGGGAGTAATACTCTAAACCTATATTGAAGGCCCAAGCCCATATGAAATTAAATAAAAAACACTAACTTAAATTAATCAGCTTGGATGTATGATTGTTGTGGAAAATCGAAATTGACTTGCCAATGCCAAGTTACGTAGAAATAGCGATTCTGGGCTTGTGTCCATTACACTATGGTATGGCTAAGATCGCACAGGACTTCAAGACTGATCTTCTTTTCCAGAGCTCTGTTGTGGCCGCCCTTCAAGAGGCTGCTGAGGCATACCTTGTGGGTCTCTTCGACTCTTCGAGGATACTAATCTCTGTGCTATATATTCATGCTAAGAGGGTCAATTTAAGATTTAAATATCTGATGTTGGTTTATTAATATTCTGGGTTGTTATGTTATGTAGTTAGTTGAGGAGGGAGTGTTATGTAAAGGCTGATTTGCTATCTAATTATTATGGTGAAATGAAATTGAAAATGTTTATGTTTTAACTTTGATATCAAAAACTGTAGAAAAACTGAGGCATTGTATGCAAGTGTTGTAGAATTACATGCGTATATAGGACTTGGCTTGAAAATAATCAAACTCAATTGCGAAAGTTATCTCTTATTAGTAGAAATGAAATGATAATAGCTTAGGATCAAACAAATCACATCAGCTAAGACTATGACTCAACACTAGAGTTCCATGTGCTTAATTGGCTGGCTGAATAACTTACCGCAAGTTCCACCGGCCTAGCACTAGTAGCTCACAAAGCTGGAAAATTGAGACTTGAACTGCCCCCAAAATTTTGATTTTGGGGAGTTATAGTTACTGGCTCATAAATGAGATTGTCCCCGTGCCAAGCAAGAAGAAAAGAAGCAAAGCAAATCACACATACGTATAAGATTATTAGCACAGAATTGAACACCTCTTTGATTAAGTGATGAGAAAGAGAGTGACGAAAGGATTATTAACACACAATTGAACACTTCTTTTGATTAAATAATGACTAGTTTCAACCCGTGCTATAGCACGGAATAATAATAAAAAATTTAATTGTTTTGTTTATATGTAAATTGAACTTATGTTTTTTTTTTTGTTTTTGTCTTTGATGAAGTGAGAAAATAACAATATTCTGAACGTGTAATTTCGTGGCCTAAATTAGTTATTTCATTAATTTAATGTGGAAGTAAGTGTAACTATAGCATCATTGATACCGCTAGAATTCTTACTTCTACAAATATGCAAATTAGGATAGATAAACTCAAAGATAAACAATTCCTTCGTTTCCCTCAAAAAAAAAAAATTCCTTCATTACCGCATGCTAGCCAGCCTCCTTGGTGGGAGTTTGGATCCTCTCCATTTGAGTTCTCTCCATTTGACTCCCATTTGCTTTTTACATATTAATGTGGTAATGCAAATGCAAGTCAAATTGGAATCCTTGTGGACTTCTCGTCGTTATCATATTTTTATGTGCGTTTGCCAAAAAAAGAATAACAGTCAACTGCTCTAATTAGCCTTGAAATACAATCAGTAAAATTGTTATAGTACAGTAAGTATTTAATTTGGATCGATCAAAATTTTAAAATTATGTTTACCATGCTCCATTGCTACATATACAGTTGCACACGCAAAGCTACTTCTACAATTCTACTTCGGCAGTAGTATGAATCTATCAAAACCGCTTCATACTCCCAAATACCAAGCCTCAATCTCACTTTCTCCTCCAACTTTCACTGTCCCTTTCTTCCCCCTGGGAACACGTCACCCCAATCTTTGAGTGAATAAAGACACCTAATCAAATTGGTAATATAATTATCCATTGAATTGAACATCAAAATCTGATCACCAAGAATCAGAATAAAAATAATCTTGAGAGACATTGAAATAAACTTCGTCCATATGTATTGCATATGTACTTTGTTAAATTGTATTGAACTTTAAAATTTCAACCAAACTAAGAAAAAGCAAACCAAGCTAGGTAAAAATGAATGTAGTTTAAATTATTATAAATACAATAGAACTTAATTAAAGATAAAAGTAAACTAATCTTTTTTTTATGGGAAACTAAACTATTAAAAATAATAGAGTAATCAAAAGCATCCACTTGAAATAAGAGGCATGCATGATTCCTTTATTTGTCCATGTCTTCATCTTAATGTTGACCTTATGGTAACCCCTGCAAATCACCAACGATATGAAGCCAAAAGAACAATAACATTGTAGTGTATTCAATAAAAAAAATCTATTGTGATCAAAAGGCCATAACATTGCGCTGCATATCTCGCATCAAGGTTCTTGCTCGGTTCATTAGCACACCCCTTAATCTTAGTCTTTCAACTTTTCCCTGTACCACAACCAATGTTAAAAGTTCCAGTAGATACCACACCTAATCCAATACGGCAACCCTAACCATTATGGAAAATAACCCATCAAATATCTTACTCAATTTGTTATCTGAAAGAACTGCAAATATAATCACTCTTTTTTGCCAAATATATCCCCCTGAAAGCAAGAACTACGTACATCATAATGATGAAAATCTAGTTGTCACGCAAAAGATGATGAGCAAGTAATTAAAACTCAGCCTATATATTTGTTTTATTGAAATTAAATTAAAGCAATGGCCATGACAATTCCAAACACAAATTAAAAAAACTGAAGAAAAATCATTAATCAGATTGAACATCGTCAGTCCCAAAGTTCCAGCTAAACCAAAAACTGGGGGAAAAGTGAGAACATAAACTGACACAGTGATACACGATTCAATATCTTTAGGTCAACAATATAATGGGTATAATATAAAAAGAAAAAAGAACACTAACGTCCATGTAAAATTCGGAAGTACATCACCACATCTACTTATTGATAGTGTTCCGCATTAGCAGCATCAAGCATGTTCCACAGTAAGTTAATTTCAGTTGTCTCTATACATTACTTGAGTACTGACCATTGGTAAAGTACTGCTCAATCGTTGAAAACCAAAAAAAAAGTACTGCTCAATCGTTAGTGCTTTTGAACTCACAAAAATTGAAAGAACGCCTTGGAGAGCTTTCAGTATATAAGAAAAAACAACTAATATCCAAATACTCATAAATTTGTTTACATAATTTATTGAACAAATTATCAAACCCATATTTTATGAATCAAAGTCAACCAAATAACCTAATCAAGAAATATACAGAATAAGATTAAACAAAGTGATATTCCTCACCTTTCTTTGACTGGTATTTCTAAATCTATATCTTTCGATCTTAGGGACCAATTCAAATGCTGCAAAAAAAAGCATAAACAAAAAGATATTAGTTTCAAAATAAACCATAAATTTAAATATGATGCATAAGAAATGATAGAAGTGCTGGGGTGGGTGTAAGGTATGAGAGGGGATTATTGCTTGTAAAAAAGTTTGCATTAGCAATTGGTATATATAGGAAGGTAAAATCAGAAACAATTTGGAAACCCTAGCTTATAATAGCGCCTAAAATTTACAGCAGCAATGTGAGGTAACAATTTGAATTTTTCATTTTTTGAAATTCGAAAGTATAGGAACAATATATGCACTAATATCTGCAACAATCTTGCAGTTATTTTGTTCCCGTAATTTATTGATTTATTGTGTTTGTGGCTTTTATTAGTTACCTTTGTTAGGCAAAAGTCCTTATTTGTGTATACTTAAAATTTGAATCCTGGATTATAGCCAAAATAAATACCAGACATAGACCTGTGAAATAAAAGCTCCTAATATCTTGCCAAATCGTATGAAAACGTACTGAACTTTCAAATTCGAAAAAATGCATGTTTTTCTTTCGAAGATCGAAGATGGATTTAAATGAGTACACATTAGGATGCTAATATTGGCATATGATCAAACAGTTATAGGGTGTGCCGAGATTTTGTGAGTATAATTGGGCAGAATATTTTTTGCAGTGTCTTTCCTAAACACCAGGAGTATCTCCTTCCTACTATATAGCTATTCCAAGTTTTTAGCTAAATTTGACCACATCTCCTTCCTATTCACGATACTTTCCAACTAAATTGTTGCTGCTTCCAAAATTTGAAAAAGAGAAAAAAAGAAGTTGGCGCCTAAAGCTTAATATCAGTGCGATTGTCGATTTTTTTATATCTGAAATTCCCCTTGCCATGTAAGCTCCAACTAAGCAAGCTCCACCAATGATAGAATTACACCTATTATTTTTTAGCTATTAAAGGGGGGAGGGAGTAATACTTTCTCTCACACCGGTATTATTTTATGTAAATGTAAGATAATAATTATACAGATTATGCAAACAAAGAATCTAAATATCGGAAAACATTACTATTTTTAAACTATAATAATAACTGCACAACAAACACACACAAAAAAACAACTATGAATATCTCAAATCAATACTGCATTGATTCTACATTTAACCAATGGTAGCTTCCAAGTTCTGAACATTTCATATAGCGCCGTACGGTTTAAGGCAAACCCCGCATCCAATATCAGCTTAGTCTTAAAACTCAAGGGATATCCTTCAGAAACCCCGATTATTCCATTATCTTCAGAATCAATATAAAAGAAAAACACCTTGTCATCCTTTGGTTGGGGAGGAATTTGCTGCAAATCACCTATTAGCACGAGCTGAATGCCACCCCAAGGAAACTCATAGGCAACATTCTCAGGCCTCCTCAACTTACGAGCAACATGCTCGAGTTTAAAAAACGACTTCCTATCCATCAGATTAACTCCGTATATTACCAATGCCTCAGTCCTTTTCCAATTCTCCACGGCCTTCTCATTATTATCCCTAACAGTATAATAAAATGGCACCATTTCTTCAACCTTAAAGTTGCCACCTACAAACGATTCAAGTAGGTCGCACCCCAGATCGTTGGCTGCCTCAGGTGTGTAAGCCGTGACAGAAACCCCCTCATTACCATACATTCCCCTAAGGATTCCAATGGTATCACCAATCACAGAGTCGTTAGCAGCAATCTGATGAAGGAAAGTTGATTTCTTATCTCTCACAGCACGGAACAACTTTTCGGAATCTGGAGTGACTAGGACTTCCAAGCAACGTTCGCTATAATCCACACTACTTGGTATGCTGTCAAGGGAAGGAACCGGATGAAATCTGGAAATATATTCAATTCTCTCACGATCTGTGCGAGTAATATTAATCCCTTCAGCATTATTCCCACATATCATACCCATTATGACATCAATGTCAAGTCCTGGGGGTAATCGACGAGGACGACCAACAATGTCAAGCATAAATTCCTTGACGGAATCTATGTGCAACCCATACTTGAAATTCCCTGAGTGGTAATATCGTTGATCGATGTTTTTGGGACTAGAGCGGGAACGTTGCGAAGATGCGCCAACATGAACAGCGACCAACTTGCCATCCATGTCAACTATAGGGCTGCCGCTGGAGCCAGGGTCCGTAGCTACAGCGTAACATAGTCTCACTCCCCTCTCATCGAAAACGCCACACTCTCCATCAGCATTACTTAGATACCCAATGCCAGTTGAGATCCAAGGGTTCCCAGACGCGAAGGACAGCGATGCCACGCACATAGGTAAACGTATGTTTTCGCAGAACTCAAACCTGCTTCGAATCGTATCCTCAGAAACATAGAACATAGAGAATTCGTCCTTGGCCATGAGCGAATCCGATAAGAGTTTTGCTGGGTACTCATTGGAAATATCTTTGTGGAACGACACATACAATTCAGCATTAATTTCGGGATCAAGGCAACTCTTTACCACGTGACCACAAGAGACCATCAATGTCACCCCGGACATACTGTATACTATACATCCAGTGCCAGTAGATTCAGCTACTTCACTACTCACTTCATCATCCGAGAGACGCACTTTACCTATGACGGTGAGATAAACTGTTTTGTCCTTAGCAGCCTCACTTACCTCCTTAGCTAAGCTCGATTTAGTGTTCATTTCAAATTTGATTTGTTTAATTTGGGATATAAACTGATGTGTTTTTTTTTTTGAAAGCGAAACTGATGTGTTTTTTCTGGAGATTAGTATACGATGCTATTTATAATAAACGATGTTTAGGATAACATTCTGTGAGTTATAATTGGGTCAATGGTCTCTGTATTGTATTCTTTTTGAGAATCCGTGTGTGCTCCAACCAGGGGCGTCCTTCGTCGAGCAAGGCGCCTGCCTAGTGCGGCAACGATAACACATTGACGAGTACAATTCACTTGCTTGAAAGTCAAAATAAAATAATAGGTCCAATCGAAAGTTCAAATTGACTACAATTGACTACATTTCAAAAAAAAAAAAACACACTTTCTTGACTACATTTCAAACTTTTATAGGACCAATCGAAAGTTCCAAACCCATTATAGTGATTATACCACCAAACCCAACTAAAAAAAATTAAAAACTAAACAGCTCACTCTTTATTAGTACGTTTTTCACCAAACCCATTACGAGTATTTATTCTATCCCCTCAACTTGCTCTAAATCATTATCACTTTTCTTCTCACCTACCCTCAGCCGACTCTCTTGGCAAGGCCAACTCAAATTCAATTTTCATTTTATACCCCAAAAATGGGATTATTTTCATTAAATTTTCCTAATATTAATATATCATATGAGGAAAAACCTTATACTCCGTATAATGTCATGGCAAGAATCACCTTATCAACGTGTCTTATCTTGGCAAGGGCAACTCAAATTCAATTTTCCACAACAATCGCACGAAAATCTGAGATCAATTGGCTTTTTAGTTTTGTGGGCTTTGGGCCTCGAAAAAAGGTTTTTTTTTTAAAGAAATAAAAAGCTTATATAAGACCTGAAACAAATTGCACAATTTCACTTCTTATTTTCTTCACGGTGTTTTACACATTCGACTCACCGCCAAGGTAAAAGTAAGAACTAGTTAAGAAGGCACAAATCATCATTATTTAACATCCAGTAATTAAACCCACAGGTACTATAAACTCCCTAAACTTATTATGTTATTGTGTGAAACTTTTTTCTGTTAATTTCATCAAATATTGTGTATTTGATTCGTTATATGGTACTGTATGTTTGAACAGTAATTCCAAGTATATTCCCGACACGGCCAGAGAGTGATTTTTTTTCCCCTATGATGTTTAATCATTCATTATTCACGGTCTACAGACGATGACATGCTGTGGCTTGTTTTATACTTTTATATATACACTACAGTACGCCTTGTTTATACAATCTTCATATTTTTTCACTGCCATGGCAGCGTGAAAATTAGGGTCTATGCCTCTATGGAGTATTAAACTTGCTCATCTATTTGAAATTAATTAGTTGTTGAAAGCATATAGCGCCGTAGCGGTCCCGAGGTTTTCTCTTGTACTTTCGTGTGTGTATGAAATTGTTTTTTTTTTGAAGGTGCACGCATAATGGTTTTATCATTGGTGGAATCTAACTTTCGTGTAAATTTTACGTGATACGACCACTCAGAATTCACCGATTTTCCTTGATGGTTTTCCGTTCTTGAGGTGTATTTGCTAACTAGTATGGTATATCGATCTGCTGGTTAAGTCTCTCCTAGTTGACATGTTTTTGGAATACAAATCTCTTTCAGCTAGCTCGTTACTTACAAGAACCACTCTCCACCATGAGTGATGAGACTCGGTCTCTAAATAACAGAGCTGTTAGTAGAGAATCTAAAGACAATTCTGGTCTTGATACTGAAGAAGGTGTTTCTGAGTTGGAGGTTTTGAGAACTATTAGGAAGGCAATAATTGATGCAAATTGGAAAATAGTGAAAGGTCAGCATCATAAAAATGTTTCGGAGGTCGAGATTTGGAGGACTTTTCAAAAGACAATCACGGATGCCAATTGGAGATTCATGAAAGGGCACCATCATCAAGCCATTACGACTCCTTCTGCAGCTGCGGCAAACACTTTTGCTGAGAGTAATTCTATTCCTTATGCTCCTCATCTACCTACTCCTATCAATGCTGCAAAAGAAGGTGAGACTCAGGCTGGTGAAGAAACATCAGCTAGTGTCCTAGTGACTATACACAAGGGTATATTCCAATAGATATTGTGGCAAACATTCTCGTAAGGGTCTATGCTACATCTTTGCAGCGCTTCAAGTGCGTCTCTAAACCGTGGTACAATCTCATCACTAGCAAAGCCTTCATCCAACTCCATCTCCAAAACCAACAGATGATGTATAATACTAAGAGGTCCTTTGATCAACCCCGTGATACTAATGTTAATGGTATTCATATCTTTTTATCCTTAATCCCTTATGAAGATGACTCGTACAAAATTTACACATCTGAGTTCAGCCGGTACCATTGTTCACCAACAACAGATTCCTGTTGTAAACGAACTCCAAAGGATCTCTAAACCTAATAAATATCGCACCATACCCATTGGTTCATGCAATGGCATCATGTGTCTTCGTAACAAAAGTAAAACAGGCTTTGCTTTGTTCAACCCCTCAAACCGTACTTATTCAAAACTTCCTAGTCTAAAATTACTACAACCCAAACAGCATATCTTCTATGGGTTTGGTTATGATGTTGCATCCGATGATTTTAAGGTTGTCAGGATTGTTCAATGTCATTCGAATTCTGGACTCTCCTTATATAGCACAACAGTTATGATCACTAGTTGGAGAAACAAGCGGTGGAGGGACTTTCAAGATTCAATATATCAGTTTCAGCGGGGCATGGGAATTGGCACTTACTCTAACAATAGGCTACACTGGATAGCTACCCGTAAAGATGGGTCAGAAGATGATCACTATGTAATCCTTCGTTTTGATCTTCACAATGAAAAGTTTGACAAAGCCATGTTTCCTTTGCCTATTGGTAGTCTAATTACAGGACAAGCGGATGATATAAGAACACTAGAGCTAGCTGATCTTCATGGTATATTGCTTCTGATAAAGATCGAATGGTGTGAATCAGATACTGATATGTGGATGATGAAGGAATACGGGGTAAAGAGTCGTGGTGTAAATTATGCAGTGTGAAGAACTATGAATACTCTTTATGGCCAATCACCTTGTCAAAAAGCGGTAAAGAAATCTTAATCATTAGAAGATATCAAGAATGCCGTAATTTTGCTTGGATTGATATTGCTACAGGAAAAGAAAGGACCTCCTATGATCTTCCTACTTTGCCAAAAGAAGACAAATATCACCATTCACAACCCTATCTTCCATCCCTTGTCAATCTCAACATTGATGAGCCGGCGAAAGACTCTAAGTACAAAGCATCAAGGCCAGCTGGTAACTAATCAAGTCATTTTTTCAACTCTCTTTTATTGTAGTAGATTATTTTTGCATGCTTAGTTTTAGTTTTCGATAAATGAGGATAGTTTAATTTGAGCCCCCGCAAGTTAGGCTTTGTATTTGTTTAATTTGAAGGATTTCTAGTGTTGAGTCATTGTTTTAGTTTATGTGATTTGTTTGATCTTATACAACTGGGGTATCATTTGATTTCGTCTGAGAGATAAACATTCGCAATTGAGCTTGACTTTTTCACGAGGCCAAAACCCAATTTCCGTACGAAAATTCTACAATTATATGATAGAACATTCACAGTTATGTCATATGTGTTCGGTATTTCATGGTGTCGATTTACATGTGTTCCCATGTCAAATCCCAATTTTCATTTGAAATTCTACTTACCACTGGTCTCTGACACTGGTCTCTGCTGCATACTGTCATACTGATAGTCTAACATTTCATTTTCAGATCTAATATCCCCCATTCACCGGAGTAATTTTCACAAGCATTCAGGAAATGATTATCTGATTACTGTACTATAGAGTATAGAGCAGACAAATATTCAAAAACCTGAGCCCATGTACACATAATGTAATTAATCAAGAGGAATTCTACACACATAGTCCCTAATTGTACTGAACACAATTAGCAGTGGATTTCAATTTATTTATTTTATCATGTTCAAGATCATGAATATCATGTTTATATATGATAATATTAAGTTCAGATGGGTGAATGTCATATTGAAGGGAGAAAATCACAACTTCAGTTATATATCAAGTTGTATAACCTACTTATCAAGTTCTAACATAACAATATCAAGTTTACACTTCAACATGATATTTACACATCTGAACATGATACTATCATATATGAACATGATATTTATTCTGTTGAACATGATAAAAAAAAAACATGGGGTCCATGTGCTAATTGTGAACAGTACAATTATGGACTATGTGTATAGAATTCCTCATTAATCAATAAACCAGAAAATAGGCACGCCATTGAGTAACAGTCACCGTCCTAAAGAGAGCATATACAACAACAACCGAGTATAAATCCCCATTCAATTGAGGTGCTCGAGGTCAGGATGTACGCAACCTTACCCCTATTTAAGAAAATAGAGAGGTTGTTTCTGAGATTGACCAATTGTTGTATTGAAGTTTTTTTTTTTTTTTTGAGGGGGTTGTATTGAAGTATTGACTTCCAACAATTTCACCAAAAATAAGAAGTATTTGAAGGTTTTATTAGACATTTTGATATAATCCAAGATCACCTGAAGATAAAAGATAGACATAATTCTTTCAACTTCATTGGCATTGGACCTGTCCTAAAGAGAGCATATATAGATATTATGATGCATGTATCATCTGGCTTGCTGCCGCTTCGCCCGCTTGTATATACAGCTGCAACGACACTCACCTTCAAAATTTCTGATGGATCAGAGGCAGAGCACGAAAGACCCTATGATCCATGTTTGACTGCCACAAGAAATAGACCTAGGAGCAACTGGCAAGTGTGACTTTACTGGTCAATTACAATGTTCCACCTTAATCATACGTTAGCTACATTGCCCTTTAATCTTCATCAGCTGCTAGCCTGCTAACCCGACTAATTACGAAAGTGACAAACTTGTCATCATGATCACAATATGGCATCTATCATGAAACAGCTACCGAAAAGATATATCAATAATGTAATGGCTATAAGCTAAGCCCAGAATTTTGTCAACGTATCTTGGCGCTGTTCAAATCAATTATCAATTTTCCAAACGACAAATAAGAAACCAGAATAAATATTTGACATTTTGATTTGTGTGGGCTTGGGCCTTGAATGGAGTTTTTTTTTATGGAAGGAGAATAAAAGTATAAAACTATCAATTACGTGAAGTACTGCTCGAAATAAATTCGACAACATAGGTCTTGTTTTGCCAATTCTTTGCCCTTTTCAGCAATATCATCAGCCACCTAATTAACAACAGATCGAGGGTGAAAGTAAGAACGCAAGTAACAAGCTAATAAGCTATCATTTATTCACATCCAGTAGTAAAACCACAGGTAATTCCTCAAAATAAATTATAGGTTCTTTAATTATTATTGAATTGATGTTACCATATGTCAGAGATAGCAGTTTTTTGTTAACTTTCATCAAATTGTATGTAATTACCTCATTCTATATTTCTATGGTGATGATTAGTATATATATTTCCGGTAATTCAGTCAAGGGTGGTCCTTAAACTAAAATTCCTTCATAAATCACTGTTTGTCTGTCAGTACGTGTTTGTCTTTCGATCTGATGAGTTATTGGAGAAGGTTAAAGCTAGGTTGGTCGTTTTTGGTTTCTTTGCAAAGGTTTCGATATGTCTTATGTACGGAGTCTTACTCTTTAAACTTGCTTACTCTTTCGACGTGTTTTTGGATTACAATCTCTTTCAGCTAGCTCGTTAAAAAGGACTGCCCTCCACCATGAGTGATGAGACTCGGCCTCTAAAGAACACAGCATGTGTTAATAGAGAAATATCTAAAGACGATCCTTGTCTTTATAGTGAGGAAGGTGTTTCTAAGTTGGAGATTTTGAGAACTATTAGGAAGGCAATCAATGGTGCGAATTGGAGATTAGTGAAAGGTCCTCATCATGAAGATGTTTCTGAGGTAGAGATTTGGAGGACTTGCCAGAAGGCAATCAGTGATGCCAATTGGAGATTCGTGAAAGGTCGTCTTCATGATCATCAAGCCATTGGAACATCTTCTGCAGCTGCGTCAAACCCTTTTGTTGAGAGCAATTCTATTCCTTCCCCTCCTCATCTACCTACTCCTATCAATGCCGCAGAGGAAGAAGATGAGGCTGGTAAAGTAACGTTAGCTGGTGACGATACACAAGGTTACTATATTCCAATAGAGATTGTGGCAAACATTCTCGCAAGGGTCTTTGCTACACCTTTGCAGCGCTTCAAGTGTGTCTCAAAACAGTGGTACAATCTCATCACTAGCGAAACCTTCATCCAACTCCATCTCCAAAACCAGCAGATGATGTATAATACTAAAAGGTCCTTTGATCAGCCCCGTGACACTAATGCTATTGGTATTCATATCTTTTTCTGCTTAAACCCACATCAGAACAAATCGTGCAAAATGTACACTCTTGATATGAATTCAGCCGCTAACC
>ONZK01001155.1:0-14766 GCA_900322385.1 Pharnaceum exiguum | reverse complement strand
AACGCACAACAATGACAAACCTTGCACAAACAGTGGAAAACTGTGCTTGCACTAGGGCTGTACACCAACTGGATCGGAAAACCGGACCAACAGTAGCAATTCAGTTTCAGTTTGAGCTTGTAAGCAACCTGCCGGACTAGTCTGTCTAAGTTCTAATATTTTGGAATTCTAGGTTCTGGTCCAATCCGGGCAAACACAGAAAAACCAGGGCCAAACCGGACCCTAATACAAGTTCACATTTTTAAAAAAAAAACTTAATCTATGAAACGATGGCTTCTCACGCAAATTAGTGATTAGCCCCATTCCCATGAACCCTTTCCAAGTTCCAACCTCACTCAATACCCATTACCTCACTCTCTCCCCCCACCTTCTCACATCCAATCTTCTGAACAATTCTAATATCTTCTCCTTTTGCTGCTCACCTCATTGTAAAACATTGGGCAACTTCACCACCATAGGAACACTTACCCATGCAAGCAGCCACCACGAAAGCCACCATTGATGGGTGATCTCCCACTCACCCTCTTTATCCCAAGTTTTTTTCATATCCACACTTCATTTGAAGATGGATTTTTTGGGTATTCTTAATTGATTGGTGTCTAGTAGGATTGTGTTAGTTTTGTAATTGTCTAGCCATAATTAAGATCCAGAATGAATAACCCTTTTAATGAACATCAAAGATGTATTTCTAAGGTACAGCTTCATTTTTTTTCTAATTGAATGGAAAAAAAAATTGAATGCCAACTAGTATACAGTCACCAAAAATCCATGGCCAAGAATTTTTAGAAAAAACAAGTAATAAAAAAAAGGAAATCCGGTCTTACCCGGACCGGTACGGGTCTCAACCCGATCTATCCGGTCCGGACTGAGACCGCATAATTCTGGTCTGGTCTCCATGTGGGTTCAAAATTTTCGAAATATGGGTCAGTTCAGAACGGTGTACAGCCCTAACTTGCACACACCCTTGCAACTTGCAAGCACAATTTACAATACCATCACAAGATATACCTTAGGCAAACAATTCCACACCAACATTATAAGATGACAAACCTTTGGACATCACCACAAGGGAGCTTCCATTAGTGGACCCGGCAACAGCACTGATGTAATAATTCTTCTCCCATTGTTCCATTATCCACTCCTGAAAAGTTTATCGAAAAGTCGTTACATTCTTGACAAATATTAACCGCAGGGACCAGGAAAATAGGATATAATTGAGTAGAATGGCAGTCTGAAGCTCCCAAGACATGCAATTAGGAATTAATACTTATGCAAGCCCGTCTGTGTAACATTTGTTCAAGTGTGTAGGCACATTGTGGTTCAGTGTGATAATCTGAATACATTTTATCAGTGACAGATGCTAATATATCAGTGTTTGGCTTCTTTGCCACTTAGGCATGGTACAAGTTACACTGCTTCAAGAGTCTGGACTATACTTGCACAACCACTTGGCTCTTTGGTCTTATGAGGACCCAATCCGCTTGCAGATAAACACCCAATCAAAAAAGAACGCAGAAATCATTGCAGAAGAAAACTGACCTTGTGCAAGAAGTGAGGAGATAATTCATAAATTTGACTAGTGAAGCCAGTGCCAGCATCCATGATCAATGCCCATAGATTGGAAGCAGAAGCTACACAGCTAATCAGTAGGCCATCAGCGTATCCTCTCTCAACATGCTGACCCAAACGAGCATCAGCAACATTATAGTGGTACCTATAAGCAAATCAATCTTACTTGAGATGTGAAGCCAATATTCATGATACCTTAGCCTATTACGCAAGAAAGCAGTAGTGAAAAGACAATGATCACATATACAGACAAAGACCAGCAGCCAACATACAAAAATAACAACTTTCCTTTACAAAAAAATTAAAAATGAAAAGCCGAATTACCTCTGCTTCATGGGATACCGGGCATTGTAAATTGAAATCCACTGTGTAGCTGGAACTCCTAGGCGTACCTTCTTCTTAGCTTGACCATCATCATCTTCATCAAGATTCAGCCTCCCACGTTTTTGACCCACCTGATAAATGATATTTCATTAAAACAAAAGTTCTGGGAAGCAGACAAAAAATTGGGGTAACCCCTCAGGATTTTCAATTATGGACACAAAACAAGAAGGCAGGTGAACACCAATACAACCTTCTGAGCGCCATCTGTGTTTATTGGCCTTATGGAAGGATTTGTACCAATCAACCCATCAAATAAGGATATCAGCTTGGAATAATTGGGCTCTTCATCAAATTTCATATTCACAACCATCTCCACAAATTCTTTAAGAGCTGGCGGACAAAAACAACACATGGTTTCTGGAGATGTCCCCATTTTTTTCTTGCAGACCAGGAATGATTTGTTATCACCCTGACAAAGGAACAAAAAAGCAGAAAACACATGGTCAGATGACGCTCAATAAGAATAGCACAACAATGTCGAGCCTCAAATTAACAGTCAGAGAAACTACCTGATACCCTTGCCAAGGCAACCTGCCTTTGAGAAGGAATACAAGTGTATAAGCGAGGGATTCCAAGTCGTCCCTTCTACTAGCAGTTCTACCAAGGTGAGCATGAACACTTGCATAGCGAACTGTTCCCCTGAGAGGATTTGTATCACAATGAGCCAAAGAGGGAGAGGAAAAAAAGAAGCAAAACCTTATGGCAATGTAAACTATATACATCATCAAATATGCTCACCTGAACATATCAGGGCGTTGATCATATTCGACATGTTGTCCTGTAGAAGTATCCCTCCACTTGGTAGCTGCAACATTATATCACAGAAAAAAAAGGATAAGTAGACAGTAATAAGCTGCAACTGATGAAACTAGTCAGATGACGGAATTACCAAGTCCAAGGTCCACAAGAAACAATTTTTTCTCTTGCGCCGTGGATGGCTGGCCAAGTAAGAAGTTTTCTGGCTTCACATCACCATGCACGTACCTAATAATGACAGGAAAGAGACATTACCACAACTGAAACACAATATACGGCATGAATATGAAGTGTGAAATACACGAACACAAATGCTTACAAGGAGACAGAATAAAAGAATTCAACAGTTAACCCTTGACATACCCTTTAGTGTGCATCTTTTCAAGAATTGATAATGATTCAACAGCAATACATGCGACCATCTCCACTGACATCCTGCAAAAATGCATATGGCGATTATTAGTGTGCAAGCAGTATTAAGCAGTAAAGCACCATCAAAGTAAGTGGTATATAAGGAAATCAAAGGTACATATCTCCATTTAAGTAGCCTAGGCAATGACATGAATAATTAGAAGATGCAAAGATCAGCGCTCTCTTAGTAGATACAACAGAAATAGACGATCACTCACTGTCCACACATACACACACGTGCACGTGAAAATTAACATAATGATATGGCTTCTCACAACTAATGAAAGAGTAATTAAAATATAAGAGGTCATTAAAAAAAGTCAAAATTGACAAGTGCCTGACATAAAAGTTAGGCGAAGATCTACGGTCCTTAACTGTCAGCCCTCATGAAATGACAAAACATCTATCTGAAAAGTCAGACATCCGACGTGCTCAACTTTTTTAAGATATATTATAAATCAATTTCTTACAGTTTTCATGATCTAAAGAAACATTATAAAAACAAATGCAGTCCTCATAGCTACAAGTGCAGAATACTCACGATTGTCCGGAGGTATTCCATACATCCCATAGACTCGGTCCAAGCATGTCCATGACCTACACATAAGTGACTATCATTGGAAAGGGCCATGTAGATTCAAACCCACAAAAGAACTAATAAAACGAAATAGTACCATCACGTAATAGTCTCCTTGCTTTCCCTTGTAATGCACCTTGGGCACTCCATGGCTACCACCAAGCGTACTGCGAGAAACGAAATAATATCTCAATATAACAATTACATTCTACATGAACTCAAACATTAAAGAAGTCATGGTGCTGCTGTGCATACTTGTAGACTTGCCACTCATATGGAGGGCCATAACTGCATCCTTTGCTATTCTTGTGCTCAAATTTCAGAGCCACCTATCAAACAAAAAGCAAAGACTCATTAGTACAAGCAGCTGAGGAGTATGCTGCCACACATAATTTCCTCAAACATCAAAAGCAATTACGGGCAACGATTCACAGTACCTCCATAGCACCAGGACCAGAGAGCCTATCAGTCCCGCCACTGACACGACGTCCAACAAAAACCTGACCAAACCCTCCTTTCCCTAATTTCCTCTCCACCCTATACCAAGGCGATCCACCGACTTGTACCTGAAACAATCAATCAAAACACAAAATTTTACTTCTTTCCACTCTTATAAAGTTATTATACCAACTCAATGCACAATCAAACAATTAACTATACTAAACAACCAGATCATCATTTCACCAATTACATTTCCAGCAAACAAAACTCGAACTCATTTCACAAAATAAACCCACAATTGAAATATACTTCCACAGCTACACACTTTTACTAAAGAGCACCCAAAATCACAAAACTTCCCCAAACTACAACCCCAACACTCAATTTCACTTCATTTCATCAATTTAAGCCCCAAAAAAGAAAACCAAGTAACAAGAACTACACTTGCACTAATACCAACTGAATGCAAAATCAATCAAACAATCAATTAACCTCTGTAACTAAAAACCCAATTATAAAATCCCCCCAAAATTGAATATCCAGCTCCATCAATCAAATTGACTAAATTAACCAACACCCAGAAAACAAAAATCACAAAACAACAAGAATTTCCTACTGACCCAAAACCCAACTCAATCAAATACCATCCAAACCATTTCAAATAAAAAATCATCAAACTAATAAACAGGAAAACACAAATGATCAAAATAAATAAAATAAAAAGAAAAGGAGAAAGATTAAAAAAGCACCTTCTCAGGGAAAGGTGATTTGGTGTTATCATCATCACCAGTGGCCTTATTGGCACTCAACCCACCACTATCATCCCCAAACATCTCTTCTTCCTTCTTTTCCTCTTCCTTTTCTTCTTCTTCTTCTACTAACCCTCGACTCCTCTCTCTCTCTTCCTCCTCCTTCTTCTCCTCTTTCTTCTTCACTGGAGGCCTCCCTCTCTTCCTTTCAGCTGCTGCTACTCCACCTACACCCCCAGTAGCAGCCGCCTCTCTAGCTGCTGCTGCGCGTGTGCGAATGTAATTCCCGACCAAATGGGTCTTCTTGTCTGCTTGTTGTTTTTGTTGTTTGTTTAATGGGACAGGAACAGTACGACGTCGTGTTGAGGCGCCTTTACGAAGCTCCGGCATTGTTGTTGGTCGTCCATGCAACAATTGACTGATGAGGTTACCATCATTTTTCTGCTACGATTGATTGATTGATTATTCGATTCAGTTCACCAGCAGCAGCATCTGGGAGTGACTAATTGATTAATTAAATTGATTAGATTAAATTTGAATTGGGAGAAATAATAAATTGGGGGAGCTAGGGTTTGAGATGAGAGATGAGAGAGAATGGAATGAAGAGAGGGAAATGAAATGAAAGGAAATTTGATTTGATTTTTATTTTTATTTTTATGTTTGGGACTTGGGTGAGTGAGTTTTTATGTTTGATTTTTATTTTTATGTTTGGGTGGGTCAGTGGGAGCTGGTTCCTTTTTATTTTGTTTGTTTTTATAATACTCGTAATAAATAAAGGGAAATGAGAAGGAGGGGTTGATTCGGTTGAATATAATGATGGTTGATTTGATTAAAGAAAGAAGGATGGATGAATATCGTGCTAGTCAAGTTTGTTTTTTGGGGAGATACGATACGGTGAGATATTATTATTATTATTGCTGTTATTATGGGGAAGGGAAGGGATGGGAAGGAAAACTAACGTGACTGAGTGAGATTATTGGGAGAAAATATCAATCAAAATTGAATTGAATTTGAAATCAAATGCCAACTTCGGTTGTGAATTCTGAATCTGTGAGTACTCACGTTACTTGATTTGTTCGGTTTTACTCGAGTCTTTAGGTAGAGTTGGACTTGGACTCTTTGCGCTGCTGGTTGGTTGTCAAGTGTTCCTTAGAGTGGCAAACAACAGGTGACGACCAAACGAACTAAACCCTGCGTATGGGTTTTCTTGGAGCTGTGATACACTGATACGTAGAATTGTAGTGATGAATTGGTCAAGTACCCAAGGGTAAGGAGGATAAGTAGTGTTCATATCTACACTGTAGAGATTAGAGATCGAGTCCTACACTAGATTGTATCTTGTACTTAATTCAAATGCTACTTCCCCTGAGTTTGTTGTACTTCCTATGTTCAACCAAATAGTTTTTGTTAGTTCACTTGAAAAACCAATTCATGAGGTTGAACATTTCCGATGGAATTAACTTCCTATGTTCATCCACACAAGCTCTAAGTCTTCATTGCAAATGAGATTTTTTTATGATGACCCGGGGGTCTTGATTTGTATTATTTGAATCGAGTAAGACACTAACACGACAGATCAATTATCTAAGATGACATGGTATTTTCCTCCATCCAAATACGACCTTTAAAATTTCCAAAGTTGAAATTTCACAAGAGTATCAGCTACTTTATTAGCTTCTTTTTTTTTTTTGAGGAAAGGGACATGGAGATTTTCATTCATAGAAAAGCAATACGGCATCTACATAGAAAATAACCCTAGAACATGCTTGATAAATTAAACTAGTACAAAATTTACCAACAAGACAAATAATTAAAATAATTAATCGTATCGAACATATTTCCTTCAATGTCTTTACATCTTTCCCGGAAAAAGAGTTCTTCAACGCTAATATCATAATCGCTTGCCTGTTGGTATTCATACTGCAAAATAAATCTTCGTATGTCCTGTGTCCCCAAAATAAATCTTCAACTGAAACCATACTTTGGTGAAAAGTAATCACCACAATAACACCAAGCCTCACAGAGGAGATAAGAAGCCTCACAAAGGAGCCAATAAACCTCACAAAGGAGCCAAATATCTATCACTAAGGATAACTAAACTAGCCTCACAAAGGAGCCAAATAACGAAATTTATTGAAGTAAATGGAGTAAAAGATAAAAATAATCAAGAAATTGAAAGGAGCAAGGGGCTTATCGATGGTAGATGGCCAACGACAGCCCCATTAAGGCTTACTGAAGAGTTTTCTAGGAGGGGGCTAAGAGAGGAGACTAGGGTTTTTTTTAGAGAGAGGAAGTCAATGTTGTGGTTGATTTGTGAAAGCTCGGTCCTACTTTATTAGCTTCTTTAAAAACATACGAAAAAAGGAAATTAAAAAATAAAGAAGATCAAAAAAGTATTTCTTCTAACAAAAAAAAAATGTAGAGCGAAATTTTTGCTTCTTTTAAATATGAAAAAACAACACTCAATTATCGGTGCAGATTCCCATGCAATTTTAGGCCAAGCTGGAAAACCTTAGCTTTCTGCAACTTGACATTACAACGTTCGATGAACCATGAGCTTTTAGGTTAGGCCTTATTAATTAAAATTTTATCATTATGTCTCGATGAACCATGAGATTTAATATTCTAATCATCTATCCCTTCTATTGTAAATAGTGCCTCTATGGGACAAATAAAAAAAATATTAGTATTTTAAGCTATTGTTCTAACTATTTTAAACTCATAAAATTGTCATATTTAAATAATATTTATTAACTAATTTTTCTATAGTGAAAACTTTAAAGGGATTCAAAATTATAATATATGGTTTATGATAAAATTACTAAATTATTTTTCCTACATTGATGAGAAACTATAAAGTTTGAAAAGTATATAGGGTTTGATTTTTGAATTGATTTTCTATTAGTACAATAATTCTCATTTTGGTAAAACATGGTTGTAAAGTCCTTATCTATGTGTCAATGGGTTTGATCATATGTATAATTATAACGCATGTGTTGAGAAGTGAGAAAGAGCAATTAAGTAATTATATCATTTAATTTCCAACGAGGATAATCGGATTGCTTTTAGGGATTGAAATCTAACTACTTAAATTGTATTCATATAAGAAAATGTAAAATTAATTTCAATTCAGGATTGCTTGCTAGATGGTGTAGTTTTTCGTTGCCTGTTTGTTTTTCTTGCCTACTATTGTTTATAATATAATTAAGTTATAAATTGTTCCAGATTTATCGTACTTTAATTAACCTTAGGGATCCTTACATGGAATAAAATAAGTTTATTGACATTGCGGTTGATGTTTTGTTCATTTTTGATATTATTTTCCACTTTATTAACGACAAACATAAGTTTTTGTTAGAATATACCGTTTATGTTTTTTTCCCTTTTAATTCCTTATTGCCTTATTGACGAGCTCAACTTCAACAAGTATTGGTGTACATACGTAATTAAGTATATAGGGTTTGGGAAATTAACCCAAACAAGGAAGACTACATAAGTATTTCTTCAGACACAAAATTTATTGTACAACAAAGGGATTGCTTATTTTGTAGACGAGCAATCAACATGGAGGTGTCTCTCACATTCCTACACAATTTTAACCTAAATAAATTTGGCTTCTTACAACTCGACATTACAAAAGCTCGATAAACCATGAGATATAGGGCATCACAATTCATAAATTTCAATAGAGGCTGAGGCCTCAGTTGAAATAGGGCATCACAATTCATAATGTGAAGGTACAAAGACGACGACAAAGAGCATCAAAATCATAAATTTGCGCGGCAATAAAGCGTCTTTAAATTACTGGACGGTTCAACGAAGGGTCGGAAATGAAATATTGTCGTTTTTTTGGCGTGAAAACATTTATAATAAAGCGTCAAAAATCTTCTGAAGCGGCAACATCAGAAGTTTAGGTTCTCCATTTCGGTTAGTGAACAGGGTCTCTACAAAGTCTAAGGAGTCCATGCGGGATTGCTTAACTGTATTCATATAAGAAAATGTAATATTATGCGGGATTGCTTGCTAGCATTGTTTTAAAAACCGGACCGGACCGCCCGGTTCAATCGGGAACAGGTGGTCCAGCCGGTTTTCATAGGGATAAAAACCGGATTGGTCAAGAACGGTCAAACTGGTTAGGTCGGTCAAACCCGATCGGTTTTGACCGGTTTTCATCCGGTTCTTGACCAAGTTTGACCAGAAAAAAAATTAAAAAATATTTTTGAAATTAAAAAAAAAAAGGTTAAGCACCGGTTGAACCTGTTTAACCGGTCGAACCAGTAAACCTTTTGAGAGACCGATTTAATGTTCGGTTCGATTTTCAAAACGTTGCTTGCTAGTTAGTAGTTATGTAAACCTTAGTTGTCTATTTGATTTTCTTGCCGGTTACTGATTACGAGTATGAGTTATATATTGTTCCAGATATATCGTACTTTAAGTGATCTTAGGGATTCTTACATGGAATAAAATAAGTTTATTAGCCTTGCAGTTAATGTATTACTATTTTTGATGTTATTTTCCACTTTATTAGCTACTAAAGTATAGCTGAGTCAGGCCATTCGAGTTTAGAAGTAAAATTTTGGCCCTAAGTATAGGGTCGGGCCGAAGTTTACTAAAACTTATGCTAAAATAATAATATGAATTTTTTTTTTCATTTCTTATAAAATTTAATAAAAAGGTCCTCAAGAACTGGCCCTTTAACTGAAAATGTTGCCTAAGCCATTCCTTAAATTTTTAAGAGTCGGACGGTATTGTTTGTAAGTTTTTTAAAATCGGTATCGGAACCTTCTTTTGTAAAGAGTCGGTCCGTGGTGTGGTGATCTCTACTTGAATGCAAGTTTTTGAAATTTGTATGAAGTACACCATGTTACATGCCTTAGAATCGAGCAAAATCTAGAAACGCATAAGAAGAGAAGTCACTTGCCATTGTCCTCAAAACAACAACAAGCGAGTGTAAGTCCCTATTAGATGGGGGTGTTCGGGGTAAAAATGTACGCAATTTTACCCATGTTTAAGAAACATGGAGTTTGTTTTTGAGATTCACCCATTGGTGTATTGAATTATTTACTTCCAACAAATTCACTAAAAATAAAAGAAGTGTTGGAAAGTTTTCATGAGTTTACTAAACGATTGGGCATCAACGTTTTCACCCATTTTGGATTCAGGCATTTATGTTTTTTTTCTTTTGGAAATGGGCATCAACGTTAATTCCCGTCAATTATTACGTTAACATGATAACATCTGTGTGATCATGACTTTTTTCCCTCGCACACATAGTTAAAGTAATTTTTCATTCTACTTTCACAAAACAAAGAAAGTTAATTTATAATTTTGCCCAATCTACCAGAGCTATAATTCTTGTTAACCGAAACCGATCATGTATTTTTTTTTCTTTTTGAGAGAAGATCAACCATGATTTTTATATATACTCTCTAATTTCTTCAACTTAATAAAGTAAAATTTTGTATAATTTAGTTCCCTTTTATTCTATGAAGTTATATACTTGACTCTTTAATTTATCTAAACTAAACCAAATTTTGTTAAGTCCGCTTAAGTGAACTTAATTGAAAAGAACTGAATTTAACTGAATTGTAATGAGTTGTAATAAAGCTACAACTAAACATTTAACCGAAATAAACTGAACTTAATTGGACAAATTGAACTTAATTGGAAAAAACTGGACTTAATTGAAATAACTCAATTTAACTGAAAGAGCCAATTATATAACTGCATAGAATAAAAGGGAACCAAATTAAACAAAGCTTAACTTTATTAAGTTGGAGAAATTAGAGTCTATATAAAATCGGAGAAAAATTTATTTGAACCTATTTCATATATGAGACTAGATAAGGGGGGTCACTATTGTGTAGTCGAGGGGACATTATTGTGTAGTTGACGGGTCATTCATACCCAGTCTCACATATAAAACAAGTTGATACAATAATTCTATTTTTTTCATAAAATAATGGTTGGTCTTCTCTTAAGAAGAAAAAAAATACATGATCGGTATTTGTTAACAAGAATTTATAGCTCTGCTAGATTGGGCAAATTATAAATTAACTTTCTTTGTTTTGTGAAAGTAGAATTAAAAATTACTTTAACTTAGTGAGCGATGGAATAAAGGGAGTAGAAGGCATGATCTCACATATGTTATCATGTTAACGTGATAATTGACGAAAAGTAACGGAGATGCCCAACTTCAAAATAAAAATACGTAAATGCCTGAATCCAAAATTGGTGAAAACGTTAATGCCCAATCGTATAGTGAACTCAGGTTTTCATACCCATTTTATTATAGTCCTCATATCCTTCAAATTCATTGTATTTGTATTCAATTGAACTACAACATGTAAGAAAGGTTGTCACTGTAGTTATCAAAAGTCTTGATAAACACAAGTTGATTCGATTATCAATTATACACTATCAAGATGTCTACGTATTATTATTCTAATAACCCAGATAACAATGAGATTTGCAACAATGAACTTTGTACTCCATATTTTTGATTCGAGTATAATTTTTGATTTCTTTCCCTCTTCCATATTGATCCGCAATTGTGGGTTGTCATTTTTAGGTTGATTTTGCAACAATTACCGTTCAACCAATCTCTCCCTCTATTCCATATACTGTATATTTTTCCACTATATTTTACACTGTATCACTAATGATTTCGTTCGGTGAGACGACTACAACCAAATGAAGATCAAGATATTACGAGTATTGAACACGGTAATTTATCATATCACAACGAAACCTCACTAAGTCACTAACTGTGATCCATTTAAGCAAACTTGTAGTACAATGCACAAACGAAGTCGAATTGAACACGACCAAATCATTCAACAAGGATTATTAAGGGAAGTAGGGAACTCTGTCAAAATTATTTGTTAACTTAAATAGATCGTATATTCCGAATTTCCTTCGTATACTAGTGTTCAGTCGAATGAGTCTAATCCTAGTCCTATAAGTCTATAACGTTAGAGTGGGGCGTGGCCTGCATACTACTACATGTACCCTCACCTCTTCGCAACGTTATCCTAGCCAATTTTTAGCAAAGGAAAGGAACCTAGTCAACTCAAATCACCCCACTATCCCCACTAGTACTACTTTCCCTTTTCACATTTTAACCGCACCCCCTACAAACCAGTAAGAAATATCTCAAAAATATTTGCCAAAAACAAAAAAGGATTAATTCAATTTTCTTGTCCATCAAAGTGGAAAAGGAGAGAAGCTCCTCCACTCATTCCGAAAAGTAGAAGAGATGGATCACTAGTAGGCATCAAACTTACTCCATAAGTGACTTCATAACAAATTCTACCATACTCCTGGGAGTAGGGAGCAGGGTACTCCAAAACAAATTCTACGTAGTTCTTTTTGTTATTGAGAAATGATGTTTAAAAAAGTAGAGGTTATCATGGGAAAGTATGAAGAAGGTTTGAGGAGCAAATAATGCCAAAAATGTAAAAGATCGTTTTGTATTTCCTTACGTTTGTATTGTGGCCTTGTGGGGTTTCATGTCACCAATTGTTGTCTACGTTGTTTAATTAGCTAGAGAGGTGCGTGATCATAGCCTCATAGGTGCAACAGATAGTACAATAAACAGACAATCCTCTAATAGTCTGATTGTATGAAAACTGCAAACTTCCACAGTTCCACTACCTCTTCTCTTGCACTTTGAGTTTTGTCATTTTTGTCTTTTACTCGTTTTAGCATACCTTATTCAATCTGGTCGAAAGTTTGCTTTTGCAACTTTGTTTCGCTACAAATATCTTACAACTCCTCTTAATTCAACAACATACGTAGTAAAAGTCAGTCACACTAAAAATATACGTAATTGCTCTCAATATCTCTCTTACTAATTATTGCTCTCCTCTCAATCTCTCTCCAAATTAATTCTCCTCTCCACAACAGCTCTCATCAATATAATGGCATCATTTGTTTCTGCATTTAATTTACTCTTTATTTGACTTGACATGCCTTTTATGTTTTGTGACGGCTACGAAAACTAAAGTAAGAATGCAATGTTAGTTATTAACTGTGTGAAAAGTAAAATCGAAGATTATGTACTGGAAAGACATGACAACGAATATGAAGAATACGTGATCTAATTGCTAAAATCGAAAGAAGTTGAATAAAATGTAGGCTGAGCCATAGTACTATAGTAGACGACTTAAATTAACTATGTGGAGCCATAGTGTAGTTAGTAGATTTATACTACTGTATGTCTATATAGTATTTATTATT
Source organism: Pharnaceum exiguum (assembly GCA_900322385.1). Taxonomy (NCBI): domain Eukaryota; kingdom Viridiplantae; phylum Streptophyta; class Magnoliopsida; order Caryophyllales; family Molluginaceae; genus Pharnaceum; species Pharnaceum exiguum. Next base: position 1,638 of record ONZK01001155.1, on the reverse strand, counting down.
ACTGATACTAAAGTCGATCCTTTTTTCTTTTTACGTTATATTTTTGTGAACAAAGAGGATAAACCGAGGAGGGACACGTGGTTTATGCGTCTTTCTGAACCAATGAGGATAAATTGAGGAGGGACACGTGGCTAACGCGTCTTTCCGGATAAAGGAGGAAAAATTGAGGAGGGACACGTGGTTAATGGAATCTTTTTTTAATATATATGATAGATGTCTCACCCACCCTACCATTGTAACTTGCACTTAATTTTCATCCAACTTCCCATGAGTTTGTACCTCTCATGTTCAACCAAACAATTTCAGTTAATTCATATGAAATTCTAAATTTCTAATTCAGTTTATTAAACGATTGGGCATCAACGTTTTCACCAATTTTGGATTCTGGCATTTATGTTTTTTTTTTCTTTTGGAGTTGGGCATCAACGTTAATTCCCGTCAATTATTAAATTTTGGTTGTATATGTAAGTTAATACCGAACTTGAAAACTAATTGTCAAAATAGCCCTTTAATCCTTTCATATTCCATCAATTACTATCATCATTATACACTATCTCTTCATATCAGTATATCAGTAGTTATCTCTCTCTCTATGGCCTATAGTCTTCTCATCCACCCTAGCTTCACCCAGCACAAAAATCTCAAAGACTATAATTATATATGTACTGTAATATTCCTCAATATTTATGAGCCTTGTTACTGAGTCCAAATTCAAATTAAATAAAACATGTATTGATGAGTACTTATTGGTGAATCACTTGACAACAACCTTGTTTGAAAGACTTACACTGCAGTATCACTTCCTCACTTGGCCTCTTTTGGACTTGTGTTTTTGTTTTTTTTTTCCATTTTGGTATATCCTAACTACTGTTGCTATGCTCCCACAAACTATTGTACGCAACCTTCTTTTTGTCACCTAGTTTTCCCTCTAGCTAACAAACAAAAACTGTCTTATATATTTCAACAATTTTCATACAAGTCAAAACATCTTTCATTGCTTCATTTTCATATATTCTCAAAAAAATCTCTCGCCCTAAAAAAAAAAAAATCTCAATGTCTTATCTGACTAAGGGTTTGGGTGAGTTTTTCCTTCTTTTTTTGTCACCTTGTCTTTTTCAACAATTCTCTTAGTTTTGTGTCAACAAACATATAGTATACAAGTCACAACTCTCTTTTATTTCCTTTCAATTGTCTCTATTCGTATTCTCTCGATGTCTTCTTTGACTAAGGTTTGGGGTGAGTTTTTACTCCTTTTTTGTTTGTGCATTACTCTCAATTCTCTCATTTATGTTTAGGTAGAAGTGTAATGTAACACTTTGCATGCAATGTCCATTGTGTTGAGCTTTCATTTTCTAGAAAGGAAAACGTACACTTTGACAAACATACAGAGAGAATAGTAAAGTTTAGTCTTTTTGTGAGTTAGACAAAATATCCCTCATGCGTTTTGCTTATTATCTCTGGGTATTCATTGGTTTTTGACTTTAGTAATGGATGAAGCTTGTTTTTGGGCCTCAAATGGTGGAAAGTTGTTATCTTTTTTTAGTTTGGCTTAGGAAATTTTGAGTTTTTGTTTGAAAAATGGAATTTGGAAGTGAACACAAATGGTGAAAGTTGTTATCTTTTTTTAGTTTGGCTTAG
>ONZK01001154.1:13530-60659 GCA_900322385.1 Pharnaceum exiguum | reverse complement strand
ATTCTAGATGTTTATTATAATTGATAATATGCTTCCGCTGTCAAATTCATTAATAAGATTAATAGAATTAGATCTAGAATCCTACACATCTTTCTATTCTCATGTGAACCTCAATTGAGAAGAGTTTCACATGTAACTAACATTACACTATACTTTTCTACTTTATCAGTACATGTTTGATGGATTGAATTAAGTGTAGACTGACCACCACATATCTTGATATAATCATGAAATGGCCGGCCTAGCTTTCCTGAATTATCGACATCGCATTATAATAATCCAGGCATGGATAGTGCCTAGCTGTTGGATCACCTTTAACAATAGAAGGGAAACATTGTTTAGAACCAAGGTTGCCCATCCCTCATTGTTTGGACTTGCTGCTCAGTTGCTATTTAATTTGCTAATGCCTATTGTTTGAAGTCCATTATTGACTCTAATTATGCAGAAACTAGCTGCCCAATTAAGGTGAATTCTAAGTTTGTAGAACCACAGCTTGGGTGCGACAGGAGGGGGGTAATACACTGATAAAAAGACCATGACAATATTTCCAACATTGATGTATACTCGTAACAAATTTTTGTCATTGCATCTATCACTACCTCACCAGATAGAAGTTAATATTGAGAGAACTACGTACCGTCTAACTCACTCATAATCTGCTAACTAGTACGGATACTAAGGTAGTACTAACCTTACAAATCAATAATGCATAACATAACAATCGTACTGAACAATTGCATCCCCGGTTTTAAGGTTTAAAGTATGAGTCTGGGCCTCAACATAACCCCTAGCAAAGCGAAACATCCCACTTCCTCCTATCACTGGCATTTCCCTGACCTTGGTGTACGCCATATTTCTCCCCATCACTGTGATCGTGCTCCCGTTGTACTTTCCTTCCATAAAAGCAAAATTCATGGCCATGAGGAGCCCAAGTTCTTCCTGACAGGCAGAGGCGTAAAACCCTTGAGCCCGCCCCACAATCTTGGACTTGAGATCAGGGCCTTCTGTTAATGGGTTGTCTATCATGTTGACCAGACCAAAGAACGTCGGAGAATACGTAGGTGGCTTGATTACTGTTACTGATGTTGGGTTCGGCCCGCTCTGAACATCGTGCCAGTATACTCTAAAACGGGTAAGTTTTTCCCTCCCGAAGTTGAGCCCAAGCTCCTCTGCAGCCTCCTCATTGAGCTCTAGAGTGTTACCAAAGCCCTGGGTTTCAAATGGGAGGGACAAACAGCAAATGAGAACAGTGAAAGTGAAAATGTGGACAAAGTTTGGCATTGTGAAACTTTGGAGTAAGCTAAGCCTGAACAATTGAGTTCTTTTCAGTATTATTGTGTGCAAATGTGCTGTGTGATATACTGATATGCATGCGTACTGTACTGTATAAATAATGTGCAAGATGATGTAGTGAACAACTGAACACTGTGAACAGTATTGAACACGCACTGAACACTCCCGTCCTCTCTCATGATAGCATTTTGTTTCTTTTGAAAGCATCACAACTCTCATGATACCATTTGCCTCAGCATTGGGGCACATTATAATTGTCTTTTCTTCACAAAATGTTCTGTGACCTGTCGATTAAGTACTTAGGTTGATTATATTTGAAGGTGTCCAAGGTGACATAAAGGCAATAATGTGTTCATTACTCCGTATATTTGAAGGTGACATTAAAGCAAAAATGTGTTCACGTAATCAGGTTATTCAATATGCGATAGACTAGTCACAGAAGACAGAACATTTTGTCGAAGGGAAGGCATTTCTGTATGTGAATGTCTTGAACTTAATTGAATATAATGATGGACTGTTCAAATTAAAATCAAACATAAATAAATAAGATGTAGATGAATACTCAAAAGATATGGGCATTTACCTATGAGATATCATGAACATGCCATTTTAATAATCACGAAGATCGCCAAATTGGATAGTATACAATATCTATATATCAGAGAGAATGACTCAATGCAAGAACAAATTTATCACCGTTCAAATTAGCAATTAGATTTCTGAAGGAGAACAATAAGGTGCTAGGGAGAACCGGAGAAGAATGGTTGCAAGTCAGTCCAAATTCGAAGTCCCTTTTGTTCCACCCGTTAGTATTCCAGATATTCCAATTCCAACCAAACACGAAGAACCAAGAGACGACGATGGAACGCTAAAGTATCTTATTATGTTAGGTGTTGCGTTCGCCCTATTCCTTCTCGGTGTTTGTTACGCCTCATTGCGAAATGGCAAACTTGGGCCAACGATCCGTGCAGGCGAACAACGAGTAAAGGAAGCTTTGAGTAAATTGGCTAACAAGTTCAAGAAGAAAAATGCTGCTAACGCAGAACCTACGGTCTAAGCCTTAATTATTTATTTTTCACAAATCTACATTGTTGTCATGGCACAGGATGACGGACGACCGTGCCTCATTATTTTTCACTTTTTATTTGTGACGTGATGAACTTCCCTGTATCGATCACAAATCTACATCATGTTGTCATGGCACAGGATGATCAATATTTTTTCATTTTTTATTTTTCACTTTTTTTTTGATAGCAACTTTTGGATTATATCTAAGCGTAGGTAATCAACTAATTATGGGCAAGTTTTTTTAATTTGTTCCTCTCAAAGATAATAAAGCCACCTCATCACTTACGCTAGCTAATGGTGGCTCTGAATTGTCAAAGGAGTACATAATGGATTCGTTATCAACTTTCACCCTTAGCTTGTTTTGTAATGCTCGTCTTGCCCTTAACTTAAGGGTCAATAATATAGCTTTCTGCATGTTTAAAGATTGACAATGAAACCAGTAAAAATAGGGATATTCTCAGAATTGAATAACCTCAAATTGAAAGGAAACAAAAACCAAGTCTTGCAAGAATGTATTGATAGCTCGATGAATCATCAACCTCGTATATCCAAGTACAACAACAATCAGTCTAATATCATCTCAGATAGGGTACTGAGGATGTCTGATGTACGCAATGCAACCTTATCTCGAAAACCGGAAGAATGCTTCTGGAATCTTGTATCTCCAAGTGTGGCACGTAATTAACTGTTCTATAGCTAAATCATGAATACCACACATTGATTTATACAACGGTTAAAATATGTGGTGGCTTATGTCCCACATTGCTAGTTTGTAGGATCTTGAGATGTATATAAGTGAGTGGGTGCCCTTCATTCATTGCTTATTGGTTTTAAGCCAATTTAACAATCATACAAGTTGCCCGAGTTTGGCCAAATGCCCCCAAAGGGGGACAAAAGCTGTGTAAGCTAGCCGAACATATACGGAGTATAGTTTACTGTTTAAGGTTTTAGTCCGGTGACCATATCCATATGCAGCATCATCACTAATAAAACAACCAACGGGATTTATGTATGTAGATCGAGCTAAAAGAAGAGCACGCAGTCACGCACCCTGCGGATAAGGAAATAAAACGAAAACGAGAAAGACAACATGTAGTTGGTATTGCCGTCTTTGTACTTGAGGCTTATTTTAGTTCAACCTCATTCTAGAAATTAAAACATACCAAATCAGCAACATGAAAATTGACAAGTCATTAGTCAACTGAATTCCCTCCTCTATGAAAGTGGCTAACCTTAACCAGCCAAGCTTCTTGATCTCCAAGCTTTCTCGAACCTCACATGACTCACAAGGTTGAGTTTACGTTTACTCTTACGTACCCATAATCTTCAAACTTCAAACTTTCAAGACAAAATATAAAATTCAAAATTTCCTTTCTCAAAGAACTCTCTAGACCCCTTTGAATTTCCACCATCCCTCTCTTTTGCATTGCTTAAATAGTACCCTTCTTTCCCCCCATGTCTTCACTTACGTACCCTTTAATTTGTATTAAATCATCCAAATTCTTTGACCATATCCACATTATATATATTCCGCTCGATCTCTCCCGGCCCTAGCTTCATTTCCCTCTAAGGCTCTATACAAACCAACATATATAACCTGATTAGCTTGCTCCTTTAATTATTATTCATCAAATCATTTATTTAAAACTTAATAAACATGGGAACTATGATCGGACATGTTGGTCCAGGGTTCGGTTTTGCCCTCATAGGGTTCTGGCACATGTACAACCACCTAAAATTACTAGCCTTGAGAGGCCCAAACCACTACAAGTCACTCAACTGGTTCCCGACAAGGTTTCTTAGATACTTTGAGTTGTACGTGATCATGCTAGCCACATCCCTCTCTGTAGCCATGGAGCTATTCATCGGTCCGGAGCGCCACCAGCCACTTGACTCGGACTGGACCATCCCCTCAAACCACCTCCACAACTTCGAGCACTCGTCAATATCCCTCACTTTCTTTGTCTACGCTCTATTTTCCTTCCTCTTCGACCGTTACCACAAGTCAACCCCTCTAAACGACGCTGTTGTGCAGCTTCTTGGGGCCATTGCCTTCGGTCAGCAGCTCCTACTATTCCACCTTCACTCGACTGACCATATGGGCGTGGAGGGGCAATACCACTGGCTTCTCCAGCTTGTGATATTTGTATCATTAGCCACAACACTCCTAGGGATAGGTTACCCTACAAACTTTATAATAGCATTTATGCGATCACTAAGCATATTTTTCCAAGGTCTGTGGCTAATGATCATGGGCTTTGCACTTTGGACGCCTAGTTTGATACCCAAAGGTTGTTTTATGAATGAAGAGGAAGGACATAAGGTGGTAAGGTGTGAGGGAGAAATGTGGCTACATCGGGCTATTGCTTTAGCTAATATCGAGTTCAGTTGGTTCTTGATCCTATTGGCTATCTTTGCTGCGTCGTTTTATGTGATCATGATGAAGATTTACGCCGGTGAAAAAGCGGAGTATCAGACGTTGACCGAGGATGAAGATGTTGAAGCGCAGAAAATTGGTGAAGCGCAGAATTTCGTCAATGGTGGACGTAGCAAGGCTATTGACCACATGGAAAGGTAAAAGACTAGGAGGGGTGATCAAACAGTTTGATAATTGGTTGCTTGATTATTTTAATTAGATTGGTCTTAATTAGTTCTTATACTTTATCTCCTACGTTACCTTGTGTGGTCGTTTCCAAATTCTTTTTTCGTTCAATTAGACATGATCGATCGAATTGTGTTGGTTTGTAGTATATACTTGATATGAACGAGGAAATGAGGAATTATGTACATATATGGGGATGTATGACAATCAGCAAAAAGAAGCTGAATGTTTGGCGAAGGAGAAGATGCATAGAATGGATGTTTGTCAAAGTATCCATGACTTTCCAGCAATTTGCTGGTCGATCGAAGTTCTTGGCTTTTGGCTTCAGATTGCAGTGATTTCACTGATTTGTACAGAAATTGATGTGTAAAAAAAGTCATCGTAAGTTTGCATTTAGTCTTTAGTTTGTTCTCAAGACGCCAAAAATTGTAATCGTGTTAAAGCTTTAGTGCTTGAATTAATTAGTAGGCACTTTAATTTTAGAGGTTGTTTAGCAGTCGATTTCACTTGATTCTCTCACGAACTTGAATCTCTTTTACATTCACACATATCAGAGACAATACATGCAGCAACATGAAATTGTCGTTGTGTAGGTAGTTTTTCTGCGAGACGATCATACATTTGTTTTTTTTGGGTGTAAAAACGATCATACAATATCGTTTATCATACCAAGCTTAGCTTGGCTGGGTGGTTTCGGCCCTGGTTTACAGAGTTCGAAACCTCCAAGGAGCATTTGGGAGAAGGATAATTTCCCCCTCCCCCCTCCTCTCCAAATGATCAGGGTTATTATTCCATGGTTAAGCGCGAGATGAAATACCCATGGGAGGCCCACTTTCTTACCTTTAAAAAAAAAATCGTTTATCATGCCTAGAATATGTCACATAGAATAATATCCGTAAAAACTTTCAACTAAACGTCATTATCGATGATAAAATTAAGTAATGTTAGTACAAGCCACTAAGGCGGCTTATTAGTTTGACCAAAGAAAGTTATCTCGAGAGTCTGTTTGAATTGACACAGAATTCTCCTTGTTTACTTGTCTCCCTGTCATCAAAGTTTATTCTTGGATACTACCACACACACAAAAAAAAAAAAAACGTACCATAAAAATGAATGGAGAGAGTACGTAGCTAATTCCTTCAATAAAAAAGTTATACTAGGCTATAACCCATATAAGATTATCATGCATAAAAATATGTGGGGTATAAGATGATGTGGCATGCATAAAAATATGTGAATAATTGTAAAAGAATTGTAGGGATAAACTTGCCATTAGCTAAAAATTATTATCCTATGATCTTTTTTATTGATGGATAGGTTAGTAAGAACTATGAAGGTCACTTGAATGTTTCTCATACTCATCAATCCTTACATACTCTCGGGGTAGTAATGAAACTAACTAAGAAAATATATATTTTTAAAATATAAAATTTTCTCTTTTTTTCTTTTAAATTTAAGGGCTAACCAAGTCAAAGAAAACTCTGGTAATAATTACTCATGCAAGAGCCCTAAGATCGGGAAACCATACTTATTTTAAAGTGGTGTAAAAAAATACACGGACACCTTGTTATACCAAAGGGTTATTGTCCCATGCTAAATCGGCCGAAACAATGTGCATTAATCTAGTCATTCAAGCCTAAACTTGATTCTAATCGATATTGCTATCTGTTATTGAAGCTTTAAATATCAACGATCAAATACAATTTTCATTAATATAGATTTTATTTCATTTCATTCCCCTCTTTCACAGTCTACCAATACTCTAATCCAAGGTTTTTCTTATATGAACGTACCTAATTTGCTAGAGTTATGAGACTACCATTTTTTATATATCATTCTATACTAGATTACCTAATAAATTAGGAAGAGAGAGTTATAAAAAAAATTAATGGTAGGGATTATTTCAATCCTTAAGCTTGTTTCATCAATTGTAACTTGCATGTTCCTTAGAGAAACCACCACCATCTAATCCAATTGGGTAGTACAAAAAATAATGGGTACTCCCACTAACCAAAAAAATAAAAAAAAAATCCAATCTCTAGAGCAAATTATCCCATGAATCCTATCCTCATTTGAAGGTACTATATGAAAGGTCAAAGAAAAAGACAAAGCTACATTATTTTTTGATCATATCCACTTCTATCTGTCCCCATAAAGCTTTCATAAAGAGACCATAACATCTTCACTCTTCAGCCCAAAACCCCCAAACACCTTGGTATTTTCAACTTGTAAGCATATCTAAGGAAAAGAAAGAAAATCAAAAACAATATATCAATATCATTCCACTGAGACTGAGAGAGAAAGAAATGTTGCAATCATCAGCAACCCATTTGAACTTGATCAGTCTAAACCCTTTAACTGCCAATAACAGTTATGGGTTTAGAGCATACAAGAAGAAAAATCACTTCTTGAATGGAAATATCAAACAAAAGAATGTAATATGTGCATCTTTGATGGAAAACCCATTATTGTGGGCTGGAAAGCTTTGTGTTTACTATCTTCTCTTGAAAGCTGGCCTTGCTGGATCTCCATCTAATCCTATGATTGCAGGTTGCAATCCACTCTCTCTCTTCTTTTCATTGTTTTTGCTGTTTGGTTTATCTTCTTTGTTTTAACAATGTACTGTTGCATGGTTGATCAGATATGAGAGGTGGCATTAAAGACAGTGATGATGGTGGTGACTTGGGTTTCTCAAAGTGGTTGCAGAACCATAAGGAAATTCCAGGTACCAAAGTTTGTTTCTTTCATTGTGCTAGTAGTTTGTTTATTTCGAAATTAGTTACCAAATGGTTAAAATGACATGTTCTTTTGCAATGGTAGTTTAATTTGTACTGGTTACTGTCAAAGTTTGGTTCTTTCAGTGTTAAACTGACTGTTAAGGTGCTTTTTTTTTGTGTGGTAAAAATGAATATAATGGTGTTGGCTGATGGAGTTACAGGAGGGTAAAGTATTCTCCTTTAAGTAGATAGGAGATCAAGTTCAATCTTAATGTAGAGTGAACTTACTTCTCCTGAAATGTTTGCAATGGCCTGAAAGGGATATTCAATCAGCATCTTTTTAATAGAAAAAAAATGTGCTTTAGACATTCTGAATTCTGTTGCTTACAAAAGATAGAATCTTTTTTCCTCTTTGGTCATTGAGTTGAAAGTTTCCAGAGAGTTCTAGGAAAAATTGTGGACTTATGTTGCTGACTTGCTGTTAAAGCCTGTAAGTTCATCAAAACAAATTTCTGGTTAAGTGGTGGTATGTATGGATGGGAGGTCTTCATCTAGAAGTCAGTGATTTTTAGTCCACACTTTCAGTATCTTTCTGTGCAATCTGTATGAGCATTTTGCAGATCTTTGTGTTGTTATCTGTTTTTGGTAGAAACAGGCTTATTAAGTAATTAGAATCAGGAGATTAGATTGCATTCAATCTGAAAACGTTTCACTGTTAGTTTCTTTATTCCTTTGTTTGCAATGGTAAGTCGTTATTGGATTGCAGGATTTAGTTGTGTGTATTGTATGAAAAAAGGCATTCATCTGGTATACTTTGGATAATTTGGATAATGTGAGAATTCATTTCATATTTCATTAGAGACGGAGGCTGTTGACAGAAGGAAGTCAATGAAAAAGTGGCATCCCACTACAAAAGGAACACTGAAGAGAAGTTACAGGGTACCCTCCAAGCCAGACGGTCAGCGGCTGCTTAAATCTATTGCAGGCCTACTCTCTGAAGATGATCAGTTCTTAGATGCTGCTTCACACAAGGTATCGATGCTAATCAAAGTTATAGTTCTGTCTTTGTACAGTGTCTTCTTTTTCCTACTAACAAAGCCAAAAGTGTCTTCATGCGATCAACCTTTCACATTTTTATGTGAATGTTCTGATAGTTCTTGTTTCGGATTTAGGGTTGCCAGATCAGGAGAGAGAGTGCGCATGGAGAGAGTGTGTGTTGCAACAATGTCAGAGCCCTTTTCGACGAGCTTCCAACACCTCATCTTGTTGTCGAGATCACACCCTTTCCTGCTGGACCACTGACGGAGAATGATTATGCTAAAGCCGAAAAATTAGAAAGGGTGCTCAAGTCTTGCCCCTCTATTTGAACTCTCTGGAAGCTTGGGCAATCAACTTTGTATATAAATGACTCCCTAGCAACAGTTATTAATTTCGCTTAACGAAATAGCGTGTCATCCTTGTCATGTTTATTCTCTGGATAGTGACACTTCGTGTAGGCAGCACTTCAGCAGTTTTAAGTTAGAAAAATGTCTTTCTCGTTGTACAGAGGCATTTGCTTACTGCAGTAGCATGGTCTTGATCCTTAATACAATCGGGAACAACTGCTGTGAAGGCATTGACAATCTTTGTTGTTTTGCGATGAATCGGCCTTAACAATTTTTTTTTGTCGACTCATGATTTGGTTTCCAACGGAGTTTATGTCGCACAATACACGAAACCACGTAGTAGTTCGTAGACTAACGAAGCATTGTATGACTTGTATTATGGAATACTGTACTTAATCTCGTCTTTCTTGAAGATATGTGCTTTTGTGCTCTGAACAAAGCAAGCGCTTCCAACTAGGGAAATGGATTGCCAGACATGATGTCTTTATAAATAACTACTGTATACTTGTATAGTCCCAACCAGTGCAAACTCGATAGCCTATACCAGGATAATTCTCTCCGGGTTTAAAAATTCGGTTCTCAGAGAGCCTCAGGGCCTGTATCAACGCGGAGAAGCAAAAACAAAAGCAGTACAACTTGGAATTCATAGGCTTCAAAAGCTTCTAAAAAAACTTGTATAAAGAACATAGAACTATTCACAGTAGCAAAGAAGATAATACAGTCACACAAGAAACTATACGATTAGGCTCTCAACGCAAGTACAAAACCAGGTATAAAATTCCGGAAGCCTGACATTTTGCCTCGAACAACTATCACAGAATAAAAAAAGAAACCCTCTAATCCAAATAGATCATGGTGGATTACTTGACACCTACTGATGCCATCAAATCCTCATACTCAGGGTCAGACTCCTGGTTTCTCGCTGCGTTATTACCAGATACTGGGGTGGGAGAAAATGGATCATAAGCTTGAGATCTACCAGATGAACCAGGATGTTGATTTCCCACCATGGAGCCTCCCGGGCGGCCCATGGGAGGTCCAGGAAATCTTTGCTGAAATTGACCTGACTGCCCAACTCTAGAGGTGAAAGGACCAGCTGCATTTGCCATTTGAAGGGAAGGACCAAGATTTCTTGGGCCCATGAAGTTGTGGGGACTCGAAGGTCCAAACTGACCTGTGCGAGGGCCCATCTGGTTGTGTTGTGCCCCAGGATAATTTTGTCCAACAGGCTGTTGAATCGTATTTTGCATGTTCGGACGGTAAGCAGATGATTGAGGAGGAGGCAGCTGCCCAGGTGGAGGTCTTTGAGATGCAAAGCTGACACCGGGTCCAGGTAGAGACTGCGAAGGTCCTTGCAGCCGCTGGTGGAAGGAGAAATCACTGGAGCTTGAGACAGTGGGCCTTGGAGTCACTCCACCCAAAGGCTTCAGGGGAGTGAAGCTTGGAGAATTTGGAGGTCCCATACCAGGCCTTGGAACTCCAGACTGGGGCGGATGTGATCCAGAAAGATGGGGCATAGGAAGTTGAGCTGGTCTCATCAGGTTATTGGGAGATGGATTAGGCACAGGTGCCTGCAATGAAAATGAATGGACAGGCATGGGCACGGTAGACCGCATTGGTGGTGGCATATTGTGAGTTGCTGGAGCAGGCCCCACTTGAGTAGATAAAAACGGTCGAGGATTTATTGATGGGGCAGATGGGGGAACTGGTGAAGAAGAGAGAGATTGTGGACCACCAGGAGCTGGCACAACCCACCGAGGAGAGTTTGCTGCAATCAAAGGCCGCTCTGCTGGTTGAGCTACAACTCTGGGTGAACCTGCCCCAGTTAGCTGATGACCAACCAATAAAGACGGAGACATAGGAGTCCTTGGAGGACCACTTTGCCCCAAGGGGTAGGCTGGAAGCCCATATGGGTTCTGCATAGCTTGAGCTGGTTGATTCAATCTAGGGGGTCCAACGCCATGAGGCGAGCCAATTCCATACTGGGGAGCAGGCCTATGCATGAAGGCCGGGTTTGCAGGAGAGGGATTGAAAGACGAAGCCATTGAATTAGGAACAGGAGCAAATCCAAAAGGCATGTTGGGCTGACCTATTGGAAACCATGAACCTGGATATGGCTGCGAAGAAGTTGGTCTGGATCCTGCAACTGCTTGTTGAAGTTCCTGACCTGGAAAGTTTTGAGTAACCAGAGCAGACATGTTCAGGGTATCTGCAGGCGATTGCAACTTATCACCAGCAACTGACGCTGATACATCGGGCTCAACAGATTTTCCCTGAGAAACGTGATGGAAAGTTCAGAATCTAACACGAAAAGTTCAGAAGATGTTGTTGAAACCACAAAACAATACTGTTGTACTATGAGTGACAAAATGAAGGCATGCAACAATGATAATCATACTTACAGGTACTGACGAAAATAGCATTTCGACCAAAGAAGCTGCAGCATCAACTTTATCGTAAGTCTCTGCAGATATCCAAACATGTACCTCATTACAAGAGTTCAGAAGCGCAATCCCATCAGATGCTGTCACTTCAACCTGAATGATTCACCCCAAATAAAAAATAAAAAAGCAAACTATCATTTTCATGTGCACAAGCATTGCGTATACAGCTCAAATTTACACAACAGCAACATAGCCTCAGTCCTAGACCCATTTGGGGTCTGCCATAATTTACACAATTAGAGAGTAGAATCAAACAAGCAAGATAGTAACTACCGTTTCTCCAGTCACAATCTTGGTTCCATAAACTCGTATCACTGTTCCAGTTTCCTGTATTTAATTAAAGAATGAGATAGCATATCACTGCAGATAGCTTAGAGAAAATCAGAAGAGGCGTGTTCATGTGAATTTGCAAACAACACAACAATGCCAAGCACGAAGCTAACCTTTTCTAATCTTTTATGAGTTTCACCATCAGCGCCATATAATAGAGGAACAAAGTTAAAATCAGGATGCTCCTTAACCTGCAGTAGCAGTAGCATTAAAAGGAATTCAAGCAGCATAACACAGTAGCAATGACTTTATCAGGGAAAGAAAGGGCAACAGATGAAAGCTATCAAAGGAAAGCTTGCGCCTAGCAGGCAACGAGGTAACCGGCATAAAAAGGTTATTTTTATTATGTGAATAAAATCGAAGCACCTTTTACGCCGAAAATATGAATAAGTTTAAGAAATGAATTGCTAGGAGTTAAACATTACAAGAACTAAAAGAATAGGATTGGGAAAGTCCCCACTTACAGGTATCTGAACTATAGCTTCCCTCATTACAGGTTGGTAATCAGATGGGACCTTGTAACTTGGATTCAGCTTCAGTATTTCCCCTATGAAAATTTCTTAACGTCAGTAAGCAGAATCATAAACTAATATGGCTAAACAAAAAGAAGACTGAGGTAAAGCAGCCATTCATTACCTATAGCTTCTCGTCTTTCAAGGTCCAAAGACTGCAACTTCTACATAAAGAAAATATGTTTACAACAGTTCATATTCTATGTAAGATCACATCAAAGCAAAAGAGACAGATACATTGTATATGAGTTGCTTTACCAGATCATCAAGCTTCAGCGTAGAAGGCTTATTATCCGGGACATCTCCAGCAGATTTCAAATCTTGAGCCTCCCCATTAGTCGATCCCAATTTCAGCTGTTGAGCAATTTGATCCAATCTAGTCTGCCCAAAATTTGTACCACCACAGAGGTAGTATAATCACTAAGTGGCACCTGGAAGGAACCTTCCATGTGAGCAATCACAAGGAAGAGGTAGACTTCATAGCACCAAGCTTGGAAAGGGAAATCCATACAGCAACATCAGCACAAAATCTGCACAGATTTCATATTTCCTTCCACAAGCTGGTGCTATAAATGTCTTCAACCTATCTCTAAAGGTTGACTCTCTTTTTTTGTTTGCTAAACTTAACAGCCTCTCTAAAAGTAATAACAATGAAAAAGCAAGGCAGGGGAAAGGCTGCGCACATCTTGAACACGCAGACCCCCATGGAATGGGGATTACACACCGTTGTTGCTGTAGCTAAACTTACATTGAGGCCACGCCTGGATAGGGAGGAAAAATTAAGGGAGTAATACAATAAATTTCAATGGGGGAAGAGGTGGAGGTGGTGGTGGTTAGGAAAAGAAAGAGAAGGGGTGAATGATTACTCCCCAATGGGAGGAATGATTACTCCAATAGAGAGGGGTTTAATAGATTACTACCAATTGGGGAGGAATGATTACTCCATCTCCTCCACTTTCTTCCATAAACCACTTGCCCCAACCACCATCTTCCTCTATTTTCTTCTATTTTTCACACTCATTACCCCTAAATAATTCCCCCCAATCCAGGCAAGCCCTGAAGATGTAATTTTTTCTTGCATTTACCTTTAGAGCACTAATACAAAAGGAGGACATGAACAAAACTTAATTGTACAAGATGGAACATAATTCTTTGGGGCAAATACTCGTTCACATAGATCATGTACCAACAAAAAATCAGAAGAAACCCAACACACACTAGTACACCAAAACCGAGACCTACATTTCCAAGAATATCGGCAAAACGAAAGTTGACACCTTCCGGAAATCTATATCCTACAACACAACAAATCGACACGAGGGCAACTGAAGAGGACCGAGCAAATACCTGATAAGCTAAAGCTCTGCCTTTCTTCACAGAAGCATCCTGAGTAAGATCGGGTCCCCATTTCGTCTTCCTTTGCACCTGTTTGCTACTTTCTTCATCGGCAGCATCATCACTAGCAGATTTCTTCCCACCCTTAAAGACGGGTACCAAAGAACCCGAAAACTTGTTCTTCGGTATAACAAAACCCGCCTTGCCTTTCAACATGGATTTCTCTTTGCTACTAACTGATGGTAAAGATAATGTTGCTGGAGAAGTACTTCAATAGCAGCTAAAGGTTCAACCTTTTCTCAGCTGTCAAAATGAATTCTAATCACCCAAATGGAATCACAAATTATACATATACTTAACTCAGTAAATGTTTCTGGGTACTAAAAAAGTGCCCACAAAGTATAATCACATTAAAAAAGCTACCATCTTAAGCAACAATATCAACCCTATCTTAAAAGGGGCAGCAAATGAAGATTAAACAAAAACCCAACTCGAAATAACAACCAATGATGACAACAAACAACAAAAAGGCACAAAAGAACGGGAAAATGGGATTTTTGAGACTGACCCAGATGGCCAAACCCTAGAATAGGTATGCAGAACAATGAAAAACTTGATAAATGATAAAGAAAAGGAGAAACACACACCTGAAAGAAGGGGCAAGGTACAAAAGAGAGCATCAACAACCAAGAACTGAGCTTTATCTTAATAAGTCCACAGCCCGCCAAGGAAACACAGTACAACTAGAGAAAATGTTTATAAGATGTCGAGGTGTGAGTCCTGTCTCTCTCCTCCCTCGCTCTGGTTTGAGGAGTTTTGTTTAATTTCTGTCTCTTGCTAATGTCTGACTGTGATGTCTCTCCCTTGGCTTGTTTTTGCCTTTTCCTTTTAGCTGTCCCAAATGGAAGACATTTAATTAACATAGGCCAGGCCTCACTTGTGTTGTGGGCTTGTGGTCCGTAAGATGCTTCAGCAACTCAAGCCCACAATAACCATTAGACTGGTAAGTGGTAAGGTGTCTAATAACTATTCTTACTCTTGTTTCCCTTGTTTCGTAATACACCTCTAAGATCGTTATAACGGCCAACAGTTATGGTATTGAATTGAAACAGACGATTATGTTCATTGAGGTTCGGAATTTCACTTCACGAGTTGAAAAGTGTTTAGTGTTCATCTGCGTAGTTTCTACTTTCTACTTCAAATTATTTCATTTTCCTTGGTTGTTGAAAAATGTTACACTTAACAGCATAACTGGAAGAATGCGTTATGAAAACTAAAGCTTACACTTCGTCATTTGCATAATATAATTTCCTAAGCCCGCACAATGCAGAGCAAAAAAAGGTTACACAATCGCGCGACTTGATAGTAGAAACTAAACTAACTCTGCAAGAGTTCTCACAAATCTCTAAGTCCATACTAAGTCATAACTTTTGTATTGATGAAACCCTTTGTTAATCGTTACATGCAGGAGTTCCCGTCAATTGGTGCTTCTACCTCAGATGTTTCGTGTTTGGCTTGATTTGCCGGGAAGACAGACTGTGTTCACCACTTGAGGAGGTGTCACCAAGAAGCTTGGGTAATCACTGCAGCCGCCGACTGTTGAAGCACTGAAAGTAGGCTACCGATGAACTGCTAGAATCATGTAAAAGGATAGAAAAGAGAAAAGAGAAGGCTGCCAAGGAGGATGTATGTGGTTGCATATGCCCAAATTACATAAGCCCATCTTCTATTCTTCCCAAGTGACGGCATCAAGTAAGAGGCAAACCAATACAGAGGCGGGGATGCGGATAAGAATCGAGTCGCAACCTGACAATTATTAGAAACATCAAAAGCAAACTCAGCTCCAGTCAAATCTCGAATCCCAGTTATGAATAACAAATAATCAAAGCATCGAGTGGGAAGCTACTATTATCCGAGACCATATCCTGACAAATATCATTTCGCTTTCTTCTTGTAAAATAAGACATGTTTCCCGTACTTTAGTTAAGGAGGCACATGACCTTGCCATTAAGGCTAGGAAAAGAACGATTCCTCCTTTTAGTTTCTAGGTTGATGTAATCTTTGTCAAAAAAAAAATATATAATCAAAGCATCTCAAAGTCCGATTTAAAGATAAATTAGTGATGTGCTGCATGAAGGAAATGAAGTTAGCCATCTCAACATTCAGTCCTTCTGAAATTACATGGAGAAAGAACTATACCTGAACATGCATAACGAAGAAGGCAGTAGCCGTCATAAAGCATAAGTGATAAAGGATTGGTAGCATGATAACCGAAAAGTACCCAGGCTTCACTGAGGTGTGAACATCTATTTGACTGGCAGGAGCATCTTGTGCCCTGATATCTTGCAGGGACCTCAAATTTACAGATTCTGAAATATAGCAAACATCATATAAGTGACCCAAGAAGTAACAAAGCCGAACCACAAGAAAAAAGTTCAACAGCTTCTGGGCTCCAGCCTCCACTGAATAGAAAAGGATGAATGGCAAGATAATCAAGTAGTTGCAAGTACTTCGGTAAGTGTTTCAAAATAAGAAAGGGTACCTCGGTTTGCCTTATGATGACCAATATCTCTCCCTTGCTCCTCACCTCCAGAGAAAGGCAGAGCATCTGAGTTCTTCTGTCTCGACGACACACCAAATCCAAGCGAGAAGAATTTTTCAGGCTCATTTTTCAAGTAAGAATGAACTGAGCACACAGCTAATGACAGGACAGGAGATGCAAGTAGAAAGTTTGGTAACTGCTTAAGTTGGAAATAGCGCAAAAATCCTACACCCCTGGAAAAAGAAGAGGTCTACCATTGTTCAGAATTGTAAACACAAACTGCATTACTGCGAATATTAACTACTTGAGATTTGAGAAGAACTCTAAGCATCACCTATAAGAGGTCTGTTAATCTTATTTTCAACAATATGTACTTGAGTGCCATGTTACCATAAATATAAATAAGAAGTGAGTGGATTTGCAGCTTTAGGTTATCACTTTCAGAGCAGTCACTGACAAGTGATAACAGAACTAGCATCTGACAATCTAGTATAAGTTTAGAACAGGGTAAGAAGCCGTAGAATCGTAGGCAGTTTTTAGAGCAACTAAGTCGTCAAGGAGAAGGGCATACCAGTAATGGTTTTGGATAAAACTATACAAAAGAGGGATCCTTTTTTTGCACCAAGGCCTCATTTCATCTTGACCACGTCCATAACAAATGTTGTAGTATCCATATGCTTGAAATGCGAGAAAGGGGGTGAGAATGAAGGCGCATTGAAGAGCTGCAGGAACAAGAGCCCGCAAAGCTAGCTGAAATTCCATTCAAATCGGAAGCATCAGAACCCTCAGGAAACGGAATCACCAATGAAATTACTGGAAGGATGTCATCAGACTGCTAGTACATACACTAAATCGCTTTTTCATGAAAATGGCATGGTGAGACTGATGAAGAGCCTTAAAGCCGATATAGCCAGCATTAAGCACACCATTTGACCTCGCGGAACCAGAAAGGGCAAACCATAGGGTTGGCACAATATTTGCACCACACATCAAGTAGTATAAGCCTCCAATAGAAAACAAAGCATACAAGCTCTCTGTATATCTGCATATCAGATCACAGTGCCTCAAAACAAAGAAAACATGGCCACCTAAAAACATGGCTACTTGCAATTTGAACATCAAGCCAAGAGCTGAAAAGAAAAAAGGGATGAAAAGTTATACATGGAAGAGTAGAATATGGAGGCTGGGTTGAAGCAGAACAAGATCGAGGCCCGCAATGACGCTTCTGGGTCTTTTAAGATTACAACTGAAAGCCTGTTAAAGTCCAAAACATCAAATATGAATATCAAGTCAACCACAATATTCACCACACCGAAAATTAAAATACAAAAAGAACAGAATAAGCCACACCCAAAAACAAAATTTCTTTTGGATGAAAGGAAAAATAATCACTGCAGTCAATTACACATGAAACATGACCAAATAACAAAGTTCAGCCACAATTGTCCTAGAGAGGAGGCGTAAACACTCAAGGGGTGTTAGGTTCCCCAAAAACCTCAGTTCTGTAATGGTAACAGTTGCCGTTTGCGTTACTTGGCGTTTGTTTAGAGAGAATTCGGAACCATTACCCTTACAAGAGGGAACAGATACGGTTACTCTATCACCCTGGCTAATTCGATGGTAACAATTCTTAAAGGGTCGAATATCTTCCTTGCTACCTCACCTCACCCCATATCATAATCTCTCTCCTCACCAAAATCATACACTACTGCTTCTCTTTCCTCTTCCCACAGCCCATCACCAGAAAATCTGCTTCCCCATTCTCTCTCAGAGTATCATGCCATCATTTCCCATTACGTTACAATATTGATCCAAACATTGACAATTTTGGAACCAATACCATTAACATTACACTCTTTAATGATTCCTTTTGTGTTTGCATTACAACAGTTTCAACCAAACGGCCCCTCAGGTGTTATTAAAATCCCTTCAAATATAGATAATCAATCGAATGGGAGATACCCCTGGATCCTACTTATTCTGCACACTAAGGTACATTGAAAATGCAAATCCTAGTTCTTTTCATTTCCCTAGAGACACACGCGCGCACACACATCCACTAACACAAAGTTCGTGACACCCGAAATCATCTGCATAAATCTCCAACCACATCCCAAATGACAAAAAGGTACGAGTAATAATTAACTTGCAACAACGTAATCCCCATTCAATGGGGGTGCTAGGGGGTCACGAATGTAGATTGACCCTAAAAAGTTGTTGGAAGTCAATAGTTCATTACACATCAACTCAGTACCCCTGAGATGGGATTAGACTGGGCTGTTGTTGTTTCCATTACACATCAAACATAGGCAAAGAAACAAATTTCAGCTACCATGAGTCAGTTCTGTATATTCCTTAAACAACTACAGTACCTCAAACAAAAACATGAATAAAAAATGACAGAAAAAGTAGTAGCAATAAATGACCTACCTGTAGAAGAAGAAGGCAGCAAGGAGAAAAGCAAGATTAGTGATGAAATAACCAGACAAGGCTAGCACTGCTCTGTACCCAATCACTGGAACCAGCGGCCCAAACACTATATATCTTCCAACCACAAAATAAAAACAAATAATTAAATAAATAAACAAACAAAACAACACTCATTTCATTCATTCATTCATTCATTCATTCATTCAGTAAAATGAGAGAAAGAGAGAGGGGCAATGCAGTTGACCTGAGTTAGAGAGGAGATACATGAGGAAGGGCAAAAGGGGCAAAAAAGCATAAGTCTGTTCATACTCATACCCACACTGAGCAACGCGGACAAAGTAGACAGAGTCCCATACGACGCTGCCTTCGATGGCAGAGGAGAGAGAAGGGAGTAGAGGCGGCGGTGGGTCGTCGGCTGAAGAAGAAGAAGAAGAAGAAGAAAGGCATGGAGGGTTGAGGATTGCGGATGTATCGTAAGGGCTGAGGAGTGATCTCCATAGAATTATGAGGGTCAGGACTAGTACCCTTGATGCTATTGCATAGTGCACTACTTTCCTACTGTAGTTGACCTCCGCCATGATGATGATGTTTCTCAAAATGGCTGAATCTCCAGAAAACCCACAAAAAAAACAGATCAATAAGTACTGTTTTGAGGGTATTTTAGGTAGTTCAGCCTATGTTTTTGGAAGGAAAAAAGAGGTTAAAATTAGCAGTTCTTAAAAAAAAAAAAAAAAATATATCCACCACTCAAACTCCTGGCCTTCCTACAATCATCTATTGTCAAGTTCTCCTTTATAGATCAAATCTTTATACATTATGGTGTATAAAGTTTTGATCTTTTTATGAGTTGCTTGCTAATTGATACTATAGTATTGAAAGAAAAGCAAAAAAGGGAAGAAGTAAAAACATAGAGAGGTATTCAAAGTTTCAATCTTTATATAGAATTTGCATTGTATGTCACCTCTGTTGTTGTACTAATACTAATAATAGGTTGCTTGTGTTGTATTTTGACAGTCATCTCCTCTGCAAGTGTATAGTATATGGCATCTACAACCACACCCAGTTAGTTCTCTTCATGAAAGGGTAAGTACTGTTTGTTTCTGTATGTGATGTTGTTTCATTGATCATTATTGTTGGAATGATTTATTTGGCTCCTGTTGAAATTTGTAGTTTGTGTTCTTTGTTGGTTGAAAAAATGCCTTTGAAAATTGAAATTGTATGCTACGTTGATATAAATGTGGTTTCTTGTTGTGATCCTGCAATTATATCTGTTGAAATGTGGATCTAGCCTCAGGTACCAATTCAATTTGCTATTGTTCTGATTATTCTGTCATGAGTCATGACTCAACTTTATCCTGCTGTTGATATTCTGGATAATTGCTGATGGTGCAATTATGATATTCTGTCAATCGCATAGAGCTTGGGTGTTGTGCTTCAAAAAAAAATTATGTCAAGGGAAGTATGATCTAGGCTTTGATCCTTAGACTAGAGGATAAAAGCTTTTAGTGCTTAGGCTCATTCAGTCCATCATCACTCTAAAGTTGACTGTTAAGATGTTGCTGTCA
The DNA here is from genome assembly GCA_900322385.1 of Pharnaceum exiguum. Lineage (NCBI taxonomy): Eukaryota > Viridiplantae > Streptophyta > Magnoliopsida > Caryophyllales > Molluginaceae > Pharnaceum > Pharnaceum exiguum. Next base: position 40,436 of record ONZK01001154.1, on the reverse strand, counting down.
TGGTGGCGAATCAATTTCAGAATGTTAGAATTCCAGAAGGCTGGATACCCATGTTATGTAAAATAAAAGTTGTTGCATGGATCTTGCCTTCATAAGTACCCAGGAAAAAAAATCAGACCTGTTAATACACCTTAAAATGAAGTAAGTCACACCTTTTGCGTGTATGAGGGAGAAAATCACATCCCAATTTACCCTGAAAATAAGTTGGGGAAGGTCAATAGATGATTATTTTGGTAATGCCAACTCGTAACACTCACAGTGAAGAAGATAGCCTCCCAATAGCTTGAAAAGATCTTCTTTTAAATTGTGATCTGTTACTGTTATGGCTCTCCTCTGCTAGTCATCTCTGAAGTCTTTCACTCCAAAGGGAGGTCACGTGATCAGTAGACCCTATTCAGTCTTCTTTCATCTTTAAGCGTAATGAAGCAGAATTTCATTGAAGATGATACACCATAATTCAATGGCTGCTGGTGTAACTGTGATAATGGAGACAGTTGCCCGTTGAACTTATACATGGTAGGTACGTGGTAACAACTACTTATTTATTGTAATGTTTCCAACAGCTACCACCTTCTTAATTAAGCCCAGCATTCAATAGGAATTCCCTCTTTCAGAAGAGTATTGGTTTACCCACTGGGTAACTGAATCCCGCGGCAGTTGTAGTTACTTGTGCTTCTCCCGTTCTTTAAAAAAAGGGGGAAAATATATACAGAAATAGCACGTATGTTTAGATGAGCTTGATGACCTACTGAGTATACGAAAAAGTTTTTGTATGGTTCTTGCATTTCAGACGGTAGCCCCTTGGGGATGTTAGACCAACACATTAAGCTCAATCAGAAGGGCCTGAACAATGGAGGAATTCCCAATAGGAAGAAAGAAAATTTAGTTCGATTATTTTCTTTTAGTTGTTTTTCTTATCTACTTTTTACCTTTGGTTCACCTACACTTTTCTGGAAAAGATACTCCTTAAGTTCCTATAGCTGTTGTAGCTGTGAAGTTCTAGTGGTCTTAGATCTAGTATCTATTGCTTTTTCATTCTCATTAATGTCCTTGGTCAGTATGTGGCTTAGATCACAAAAACTTGTAGCATGTCATCACCAATGGCTGGACCTCGCAGTGTGCACAAGTTGGCCACTTGATCTGATGAGGCACAAGAGAAGAATTATTCATCGAAACAGCGTAAGAAGTATAGTGTTATTAACGTTTTTAACAAAGTAACTATGAATCATCTGCATGATGAGATTATTGTGTTGTCCTTGACTAGAGTAATGGTAAACGTACAATAGTTTAGCAGGGAGTTAGGAGTGTTAGCTATCCTGCCGGTTAGCCGGCTAGGCATCCCCTGAGTCAGTCAAAACAATTTCCAATTTCTGGTGTTTAGGGATCTTGCCGGTTTTCCTGTGCTGTCTCCTGTGTGACAACGGATGAGAATGTGGGAGGGTATAGATTACTATAAAAAAACTTCTAAAAAGAACCCCTTCCCTTTTCTTATTCCTCTTAGTCCCTTCCCTTTTAGTCCCTTACGGCCTTACCTACCACCCTTCCCTTTTCTTTCCCTCTTTTCCCTCCCAAAAGTAGCTGATCTGAGAAGTGGGGTTTCGCCAGCTGAATGCTATGAATGATTAATTATTGTTTGGGTCCTGCATATTTTTACACATGCTGTTCTCAATTTGAATCTTTCTTTTCCAAGTTTACAAGAACATGCATTGATGAGCATACTGATATACGGGACAATCTTAGAGTTAATATATCAAAATAGCTGTAAGTTGTACTTGTACAGAGTAACCAATAAAAGTCCCTTTTTTTTTCTTTTATACTATCTGTACTTGCATTTGATAAATGATAGGAGTAACAGACAACAAATTACCGAGACGAGGAAACAAGAAAGAGGCATGTGTGCTGACATTTAATTTGTATTCACTCATTTATGGTTCATTTTGCCCACACTTATAAAACCACAATCCCACTACAGACACCATCACTCATTCATTTTTAGCCAAAAGCTTTCAAACCAAAGGCAGTTTCTCTATTCTCTTGCTTGTACAACCAAGGTCTTTGTTATTCATTTGGACTATGGCAAAATCATTCAGAGAAGTAGGAATGTTTTCCATGTTGATCATTTTCATGCTTATTAATTTGGTTAGCTCGGATGTAGCCAAGGATAAAGAAGAGTGTGCCAACCAATTAGTAGGTCTTGCCACTTGTCTTTCTTACGTTGGTGGGCAAGCTAAGGTTCCAACAGAAGATTGTTGCACTGGACTCAAGCAAGTGCTCAAGGACAGTAAGAAATGTCTCTGTGTCCTTGTCAGGGACAGAAATGACCCTAGCCTTGGTTTTAAGATCAATGCTACTTTAGCCCTCGACCTCCCTCAGATATGCCATGCACCTAATATTGTGTCTGAATGCCCTGGTATAATCTCACTGCTTCTTTTTTTCTACGTATATAATTTCAGGTCCTAGTATAAGGGTTGCCATTAACTAAATTCATACTAATAGAAAAATGAAAACAGTTAGCACTTAGCAGAACTAACTTACACGCTGTTGAATTCAACATAGATTTGTTTTCCAGGAACTTATTTTGATTCTCGATATGCAACTGCTATATATATAAGCTTAGAATTGTTATATCTCAGAAGTTAGTCTATGGCTGGTAAAGTAGAAGTTTAGTCTTGATAACAGGTGATGTATTCTCTACTTACTGTTTAATTGTTCTATATTTGACTATTTGTTGACCTTTTTCACTTCTACTTGTGGTTCCAGCCCTTCTGCACTTGGCACCCAACGCTCCAGAAGCTAAGGTATTCACTGATTTTCATAAAGCCGCCGCTGCTCCTCCTAGCAGCACTACCCCAGCTTTGAAATCAAGCCGTAAGCTATAAATCCTGAATTAAATCAATTTCCAGTGTGTTTGATCCGTTAGCTCTTGCAAGGATATACTGTATTAATTTGAATTTGACTGCTGCGCCGATTTTGTCACAGATAATTCTACGGGGAGCAGCGTGACAAGCACAAAGCAAGCAAGTGATTGTGAACGGCCGCATTTGTCTGTTCACTCGTACATTTTGTGGAGTGTTGCTCTGGTCTTTTGCATCTCTCACAATGTTTTTAATTAAGTTTTAATAGTTTATTACTCTATAGTCTCTCTTTGATGCCCATACTGGCTGTTCTGACCAATATAAATCATATTTCTCTGCGGTATTTGCCATTTCCACTGGAATTCATTTTGCCCCTTTAAACTGCCTTGTGAGGGCTAGTCTTTTAAGTCAACAAATTTGTAGCATCAGCGATTTGTAACTGTGATTTTTGATCTGTTATCTGAATTTGTTTTTCTTAATGGTATTTAAGAGTTCTTATGTGGAATATTGAAGAACTCATCTCATATGCAGTATCCTGTAGCTCTGTAAACCTGTATGCCACTTTTGTCACCAATGCAGAAGGATGGCTAATTGCTGGCAAAGTTTTCTGATCAATTACAGAAGAAAAACCATTGTTTACCATTTTGATCAATTCTTTATGGTAGAAATTATATTTGCTAAGAATCTGATATCTTTCTTTTCAAATTCATGGGCCACTTAGAGAGAGATAACATTTGTGTGTATCATACCGTTCCTTCGCTTGCGGGGTGTTTCATAGATAGCGCCATAGCGGTGGCTTGCTTTTCAAACTGATCAAGCAGGTGAAAGCTAACCAAGCTTAACCTTCGGATGGAGAACTTAGTTTGTAGCTTAGTAACTTTAGCAGAACATTCTTTGGTTTAATAGTTTCCGGCCTTCTGGGAGATATGTGTAGGGGTATTCACCTTTTTTCTAGCTCTTAGCATAGTGGTCATGATCCTACTGTTCCTGTGTTTTTTTATTGTCAAGCGCTTGGAATTTGTTGTCTGCCTCAACGATCACAGAAAAATACTGGCCTTGAGTACCTCTGCATAGGCCTTCCCATTGTTGGAGAACTTTTACATAAAGGTAAACTTTTTGGTTTCCTAATTCGTATTTCTGAGAAATTTTTTGCATTTTTGCATCAGCTTGTTCACAAGTTTCCAGCAGATCACATTTTTCTCTGCACAGAAATCCAAGCTTCACACTTCTGAAAATTGTTTGTTGTAACTGTTTTTCTGTACATCTTTGTTTATACTTTGGCAGTCTTTTCATCACTCTATCATTCTTTTGTTCATGTCGAGGTCATAATTATTTGACCTTTTGTACTGCTAGGATTATGTTGATCTAATGTTCCTTCTGTAATTGTCCAACATAGGTAGCTGATTTGCAAGGTAGAAGTCATAGAAGTCTTTGCCCATGGAGATGCTTTGTGGAGGTGTGCCCTGTGTTGTTAGGATTCAAGCTGCAGATAAAAATTGGCCCGTATTACATTGAAGTTCACGGTTTTGGTATGCATTTAACTTTGTTTACTTGCATATGTCTTGTTGCAATGGAATCAATTGCTGAGCAGAAAGCGGTTATGATCTATTGGTTCTGTAGGGGATTTGGCACTTTTCGTGTAATGATGAATATGAAGTATTGGCAGTTCTAGTCAAAAAATTCTATAGTTAAACTAAAACAAGTTTATTTTTCATTAGGTATATGTAATTAAGATTGTTTTTCAGTGGGAGCTGTTAATGAGAATGAGATGTCAGTTGTCACCATCTACTTATACGAAGGCGAAATGGAATGAAAGATTGGATGCTATAGGCCTATATTAGGCCCTATCCCCATATTACACTAGGTTTCTATGGCTATTAAACTATTAATCCTCATTGTATAGAATGTGTGTGGCTCACAGCCCTCCTATGTCTGTTGTCTTGTCAGTCAAGTGATCACAACAATCCTAACTTGGTTGCCATTGATATTGAAGCATTATAGCAAGTTGTGATCGCTGTCTAGATTGAGGGTCATCCCTTTGGGTGTTATGATACATGTGCTTCCCCTGTTTGGTAATGGGAACCTCTCATCAAGTGACTGTTATCCAGCGGCTGTGTCCATGCTGCTTTATCTTATCAGCCGCAGCGTTTACAGAACTTAGCAGTTACTTCTTTTATGTGTTTTCTTTTTTCTCAAATGGGAACTTGAGATACAACATTTTGTTCATGAGCGAGTTGCCAATTGACGGTGCTTTGTACTTCACTCCAAAGGGCACTTGATCAATAGATAGTTGGTCACTAGATTATCCTATCCCGTTTTAAATGGCCTTTACTGAGATGGAGACAGATGCCCCGCTGAACTTATGCATGGTAGGTACATGGTAAGAAGTAACAACTGCTTAACTTATTTAGTGTAATGTTTCCAACAGCTACCACCTCCTTAAGCTGCTCAGCATTCAATGTTTCGTTTACCCACTGATCCAGTGGTAGTTGTAGTTGTACTTCTCCTGTAAAAGAAAAGAAAAAATATATGTAGAAATGGCATGTGTGTTTAGAGAGAGATATATAGATGTAAAGATGAGCTTGGTGACCTACTGAGTATGCGAAACATTTTCCGTTTTCGAATTAGAATAACAAGCATGTGGTTTCAGCCTACGGAAGATCTGGAAGAGTTTAATTAGCAAAAAGGACTTGCCTGCACATAACTAACTTCATAGGGTAGGCCCTTGGGGTTGAGGATGATAACAAATAGCTCCATGTCTTGGAAATGTATTCTTCCATCACCACATGCACTGATGCACAACTGCACCAGGAGCTCAGTTAGAACCATTGGAGTTACCCGGTCGGAAGGATGATAACAAATAACTAACTAACCATGAATCAATAGCATGATGAGATTATTTTGTGTTACCCTTGACAAGAGTAATCGTGAAAGTATAATAGTTTAGCAGGAGTCAGTAGTGTTGGGCTGTTGGCTATTGCGAAGGGTAGGCAGCCGCTGAGGTCAGTCTGTCAGTCAAACAATTTCCTGTTTCAGGTGTTTTGTTTTTGCAACTGCAGTAGAACTACAGAACTGGTGCAGGGAAAACTGGACCGCAGTATAAGGAAATATTTTCCAATGTGGTTAAAAGTTGGTATTTCATTCTGAAAACAACTGCAGTAGATAAAAAAAGCAGAAAAAAGAACTGCAGTAGATCAAGTTCAACCAAGTCTTAATTCAGTAGTTGTGCTCTTCTGTAAGTGCTCTCTGTCTATTTTATCTCAACTCCAATCTAAATGAGGCTCAGGTGATTCAAGACTCACGGTTCTAACAATTGACAGAGCAATAGTATCACTCACGGATCACCATTAAACTTGTCATGATTCACGAGCTATCTCCATAACTAATTCCTACGTGTCTTTAGCATCTGATGTTCATGTCTGTTGCTGCTTTTCGTTTTTTTTTTCTTTTCCCTACTTGACTTTTACACTGTAAGATACTAGGGAAGATAGATTACTACTAAAACCATCTAAAGAACCCCTTACCTACCCCTCTTCCTCTTTTCCTGAAAGGTTAGCTGACGTGATCACCATGATTATGTATTTGAAAACAACCATTTCACTAACTGATCGTGGTCACTATGATTATGCATTATATATATTCAAGCTTTCCCAAGCGTTAACCATTTCTTTTTTCATCTTTACTAGGATATGCATGATGCATACACGGAACAATCTGAGAGTTAATGTACCACAAGTCCACAATAGCTGTAAGCTGTCAGTTTTAACCCATAAGGCAATGTGTGTTGACATCTGTCTTTACTCAATTATGGTTACTTTCATTGTGCACACACTTATAAAGCCACAATCCCACTACAGACAGCATATCACTGTTGAGCCAAAAGTTTATAAACCAGAGTCAGTTTCTCTATTCTTTCCCTTTTGCAACTGAAGTCACTGTAATTCATTCTGACAATGGCAAAATCATTCAGAGAAGTGGGAATGTTTTCCATATTGTTGATCATTTTCATGCTTATTAGTTTGGTCAGCTCGGATATAACCAAGGATAAAGAAGAGTGTGCAAACCAATTAGCAGGTCTTGCAACTTGCCTTTCTTATGTTGGTGGGCAAGCTAAGGTTCCAACACAAGACTGTTGCACTGGACTCAAGGGAGTGCTCAAGGACAGTAAAGAATGTCTGTGCATCCTTGTCAGGGACAGAAATGACCCTAGCCTTGGTTTTAAGATCAATGCTACTTTAGCCCTCAGCCTCCCTCAGATATGCCATGCATCTAGTAATGTATCTGAATGCCCAGGTATAATGGCACTGCTTCTTCTTTTCCCCCCTAAAACATTCAGATCCTAATATCATGGTTTCCCATTTAGTCATTTACCAAGTTTCAGACTAGCAGGAAAAAAGAATTACTACGGTATTGAATTCAACATAGAACTGTTGTCTACGAACATATGTTGATTTTGGTATGCAACTGTGATAAAATTAAGCTTGGAACTGTTATGTCACTGTCTCAGAAGTTAGTTTATGGAAGCTAAAGTACAAGTTCTATATTTGTTGATAATCTTTTCCACTTCTGCCTGTGGTTCCAGCCCTTCTGCACTTGCCACCCAACTCTCCAGATGCCAAGGTATTCACTGATTTTGCTAAGGCCGCTGTTCCAATTAGCAGCACTACGTCTGCTTCGAGTTCGCGCGGTAAGCAATTAATCCTGAATTATTAATTCTCTTTCCAGCGTGTGCGTGATCCGTTAGCTCTGGCTAGGATATACTATAGTTATGTGAGTTTGATGTGCTCCGTTTTTGTCACAGCTACGGAGAGCAGCGGGACAAGTGCAAAGCAAACAAGTGATGGTGGGAACAGCCGCATTTCTCTGTTCACTCGTGCATTTTATGGAGTGTTGCTCTGGTCTTTTTACTCTTTTGCATCTCTCACTATGTGTTAAGTTTCAACAGGTTATTACTCTGTAATTTATAGTACATTAGTACTCTGCGGTTTTTGCCATTTTTACTGGAATTTACATCTCCCCGTCGAACTGCCTTAATAAGACTAGTCTTTATGTCCACAAATTTGTAGCATCAGCTATATATGATTGTGATTTCTTTTCTGCTATCTGAGATTGTTTTTCCTAAAGGTATTTAAGAGTTCTTAAGCGGAATATTGAAGAACTGATCACTTTTGCTGGAGTTCTGTAAACCTGTATGCCACTTTTGTCAGCCATGCAAAAGGATGTCTAATTATAGGCAAAGTTTTCTGATCAGTTACAGCAAATAGACCATGGTTCAAACTTAAGACCGCAGTTTAGCATCTTGATCAACTCTTTACAGCAGAAATTTATCTGTGCTGCAATCAAAGATCTAGATGCTCGCTTACAATCTACTATCTTTCAAATTCATGGGCCACTCTGAGCTAGAAAGTCAAGCACTTTTGTCGTGTATTATACCGTTTTTTTGCTTGTCCAATGAAGTTGTGGGGTGTATCATAGAGGTGGCTTGCTATCTTAGATTGATCAAGCGAATGAGATGTTTTCGTTGCAGCTAACTAAGCTGAACTTTCGGATGGAGAACTTAGTTTGTAACTTGGTACCTTCAGAAGAACATCCTTTTTGACTAATAGTTTTTGGGAGATGTGTGTAAGGGTATTCACCTTTTCCTATCTCATGGCAGAGTAGTTATGATCCTAGTGTTATTGTGTTTAAATGTCTAGCACTTGAAATTGCGAGTCTGCCTCTACGATCACAGGAAATTTCTGGCCTTGAGTGGTTACGCAGAGGCCTGCCCAGTGTTGGAGAACTTTTACATAAAGTAAGGGAGTTAGCTTTTTTGCTTTCCTATTCTGCTTGTAATTTTGAGCTTCCCTAATTTGCATCTCACACAAACTGCATAATATTATTGCAGCTAGCCCAGGCGAATCCATCTGGAGTGAAAGAATTATTATATTGATGACTAAGGAAGCTTCCAATCAATTCACTAGCTTTCATGATGGAGTTTGATCAAGAGTATGAATTTTTTTATCTTGAGCAAGAATGACTTATTGATACCTTTATGTGTTGATGATTGCTTTGGCTTTTGTGGAATTTGAAGCTTGCTTGACTCTTATCCAGTGGCTGTGTGCTTGATCTTATCAGCTGCAGCTGTTGCAGATCTTATCGGTTACTGCTTACGGTTCTTAACACGCTTCTGGATACTGAGATACATAGTTTTGTTAGTGAGCAACTTGCCAATTAACGTTTCTCTTGTAGTTTGCTACTACATTCTGCACTAAGTTTGGGGTAGGTGGCAATTTTACCAACGGATTTGTTCTTCCTCTCGGCGGATTGAGGGGTTGTAATGCACGGAGTACAAATGCTTCGATCGAATTCCAGGGATGCAGGTTGAGTCCTTCTGTCATATTCCTGTTCTCAGTGATAAATGTGGCTACATGATTTTCCCTTGTGGAGGTTATCTTGTCGCTGCTGATAATAAGTACTGTACCTTTGCTTCTCTGAACTGCCACAAACTAAATAATAAGTTCTGCCATCATTGAGGGTCTCAGGGAGAAAAGTTTAACAGTCGTGCATCCAAGTTTATCCTGAAAATAGGAAAGGGATGAATATTTGGGTAGATTGTGATCAGTTACTGACTTACTGCTATGTCTCTGCTACAGTCAATCTCCTCTGCCACATCTCTGAAGTCTTTCACTCCAAAGGGAGGTCACATGATCAATAGACAGTTTGGTCACCAGATTATCCTATCCTGTCTTCTTTCTCCTTTAGGCGCAATGAAGATGAACTTTACTGAAGATGCTATAACACAATTGAATGGCTGCTGGTCCAGCTGAGATGGAGACAGATGCCCGTTGAGCCTATACATGGTAGGTACATGGTAACAACTACGGAGTACTTATTTAGTGTAATGTTCCCAACAGCTACCAATCTACCAGCTCCGTATTAGCCCAGCATTCATTGTCAATTTTCACTTTCAAAAGAGTGATGTATTCTTCACCCAATGGGTTACTAATCCAGCGGTAGTTGTAGGTCTGTAGCTACTTGTGCTTGTACTTCTCCCATGCTTCCAAAGTAAAGGAAAAGAATATGTAAAGAAAGAGGAGCTTGGTGACCTACTGATTATGCGAAACAATTTTCGTTTCTGATTTAGAAGAGTAGCTTACATGAAAAAGGACTTGCTTACACATAACCGTAAAGGGTAGGCCCTTTGGGATGATAATAGAAATAGCTGCATGACTTGGAAATAAACTCTTAGATCACCACATGCACATTGAGCTCAATTAGACCCATTAAAGTTCCTAGAGCTCCTATAGCAATGAAGTTTTCATGGCTTAATTCTGGTATGTGGCTCAGATCACAAAACGTATGGCAAGTCCTTACCAGTTGCTGGACCTGCACATTATCTACAAGTTGGCTCCTTGGCCCCTTGTCATCCACTCAATTCTATGATTGGTCATCGAAACAGCGTCAGAAAGTAGAGTTTAACAAACTAACCATGAATCCACAGCATGATGAAAATATTGTGTTATCTTGACAAGAGTAATGGTGAAAGTACAATATTTTTGCAGGGAGTCAGGACTCAGGAGTGTTACCTCTCCCGCAGGGTATGCAGCCCCTTATGAGGTCAGTAAACAATTTCCTATTTCAGGTGCTTTGGCATCTTGTTGCCTTTCCTGTGCTGTGTGAGAACACTGAGAATGGATGAGAATCTTCATGTGGGAGGGCTGTTGTTTCTACTTTCAAGGCTTTTGACAGTGTCGTGAAACTACTATTACTGCCAACTTTTTTATTTTTACATTCAGTGCAACTGCAGTATTAGCCAGTACTTCAGTAGATCTTGAGAGAACTGGTGCAGGCAGAACCTGAACAGTAGTATTGTTCCAGAAGTAATCTACAAAAAGCTGTATAGTACTGTACAGAAATGCTTTTCCACTGGTTAAAAGTTATTTTTCAATTCAGGAAAACAATTGATGTTTTCTTTTCTTCTGCATGATCAAGTTTCTACACAGTCTTAAGTTAGTTGTTGTACTCTTGTACTATTGCTCTCCAAAGTCAGTCTTTGTGTATCTGTCAATCTAAATGAGACTCAGGAGATTCAAGATTCACTGTTCCAATGGACTGACAGAGCAATAGTATTACTCACGGATTCCATCAAGCTTATCATTGATTATTTGATGCTGTAGCTACTTGTAAATTTTCTGTAGACTCTTCCTGGCTCTTTCTTCCTTTCAGCTATCTAGTTCTGTCCAAATGTTGGACATGACAAAAATTAGTAGGGATCCCTAGTTGTATTTCCTGAGTAGGTCACTTCCTTTTTAAACAGTTCAAGATCTAATTTAGCATCTGATGTTCATGTATGTGCTGCTTTTGGTTTTCTTCTTTTCACTACTTGACTTTTGCGCTCACTAAGGTATTAGAGAGTTAGAGACTATAGATTAGTACACTGTGAGTCTGTGACCATCTAAAAGAACCCCTTACCTACCACCCTTTCCCCTTTCTACCCTCCCTACCCTGTATATGTATATGTAGCTCATCGTGATCACTATGATTATGAATATGAAAATGTGGTTTCGCCAACTGAATGATTCTAATTATTGAGTGGGTCCTGCATTACATTTCACATGCTTTTCTCAATATTATGAATTGATTTGTACTAAAGTACAGTATTTGATAAATGATAGAGTCACACACTATCGGACCCAAAAACAAATTAAATTACATTGCCCTCTTGACATGGGAAGGGAATGAAATTCCTAGGCCATGCCACTGGCCACGCTTGCCTAGGCGCGCAATAGTCTAACTTTGACAGTTTGTCTTCGTCCTTTCTCTTAACTTTCTTGTGTTGACATCTGTCTTTACTCAATTGTCAATGTGCATGCACTTATAAAGCTACAATCCCACTACATCACTACTCGTGAGCCAAAAGCGTATAACCAAACCAAACCAAAGTCAGTTTCTCTTTTCTTCCCCTTGTACAAACGAAACTCTCTGTTATCCAATTTGACTATGGCAAAATCATTCAAAGAGATAAGAAAGTTTTCCATGTTGTTGATCATTTTCATGCTTGTGAACTTGGTCAGCTCGGATATAGCTAAGGATAAAGAAGAGTGTGCCAACCAATTAGTAGGTCTTGCAACTTGTCTTTCTTATGTTAGTGGGCAAGCTAAGGCTCCAACACTTGATTGTTGCACTGGACTCAATCAAGTGCTCAAGGACAGTTTGAAATGTCTCTGCGTTCTTGTCAAGGACAGAAATGACCCTGGCCTTGGTTTTACGATCAATGCTACTTTAGCCCTCGGCCTCCCTAAGCTATGCAAAGCCCCTTCTGCTTCTGAAGCTGCTTCTAAATGTCCAGGTATAATGAAACATTCTCATTCAGAATATCAGAAGTAACATACACGCTGTTGAGTACATAGAATTGTTTTCTAGGAATTGAATTTGTTGGATTTGGGTGTTTAACAGTGATAACAACTAAGCTTAGATTGTTTTGTTTCAATAGTTAGTTTTGAACTTTTTTCGCTTCTACTGTAATTACAGGCCTTCTTCACTTGGCACCCAACTCTCCGGACGCTAAGGTGTTCAATGATTTTGCTAAAGCCATTTCTGCTGCTCCAAGTAACAGCACTACGCCGACTTCAAGCTCGAGCAGTAAGCTATCAATCCTTTGTTAAACCAATTTCCAGTGGTTCTTTCTTTTGTTATAGGCTGGGAAGTATTAGCTAGGTTTGCACGCCGAAGTGTTAACCCGACACTAGTGCTTGTAGCCAGACGATTTAAGCTCGCTCTAGCTAGGATATACTGTATATATTTATGTGAATTTGATGGCCTGCTACACCATTTTGTCACAGGCAAACCTACCGGGAGCAGCGGGACATCAAGCGCAAAGGACACAAGTGATGGTGGGAAGAGCAGCAGATGTATGTTGACTGGAACGGTTTATGGTGTACTGCTCTGGTCTTTTGCTTCTCTTATATGATGCCCATCCAAGGCTATTCTGAATTATAGTAGTACATTGTAGCTCTCCACGGCATTTGCCATTTCCTCTGGATTATTTACTTTGCCCCTTAGAATTAAACTGCTTTGTTAAGACCAATATCCACAAATGTGCAGCATCAGCTATTTGTAACTGTGATTTCCGTTTCTGTTATCTGAGATTAATTACAGAACATCTTGTTTTTCCTAATGGTATTTTAAGTGTTCTTATGAGGAATATCGTAGAACTGGTCACCTATATATGCTCTACAGCTCTAGTTCAGTGAATTCCTGTATACAAATTTTGCAAGTCATGCATGTTGCATTGCAAGGTTTTCGATCTGATCATCAGTTACTGCAGAACTAGACCCTTTTTCCCAAAAGACCACGGTTTATCACCTTCAATTCTTCATTCATTTAATTGAGCCTACTCATCTATTGAATTGACATCCCACTAATTGAGCCGCATGTGATGTGATTGAGGAATTGCGTCTCGGATTACAATTGGCTACGCTAGGAGGCTACGTACACGTATGTTACCCAATTCGAACCAGTTTACGTGGTGGATTGCATAGCGTATTAATGTAAGGGGTAGTTGATCGTTGAGGGATTTGGATGTTTATCCTTCTATTTAGGTAGCACCTTCTTGATCACTATGATAATCAGTACATTTGGGAATGTCCAACAATGATCTTGATTGGCAGAAATTGAGGCAAAAGTCCAATCATTGGCTTCTACAATTGAATTGGCCTAACCAATAACCATGCATGCTGCTTGTTAGTGCTCGTTGGTTGCTCAATTGTATAGTATAGCCCCAACCTCTACCGGAACAATCATGCTTAAATGATGAAAGATGAAATGGACCCAAGTCCTCTCAACAAGTACCGATTGAAAGATCATAGCTTTTAATTGCCCACCGGATTAGATGTAACTCTCTCCATCAATTTTTTATCTTCGATCAGGAAATGGATTGACGTGAAGTGAGCTGAACGAAATTGAACATTACCTGGTTCACGATAATTATTGTTTTTGTATTACGTGTTTCAGTTGTGATCAATGATATTTCAAAATTCACACCGGAATAAGCTATAAAACACAATATTATGAAAGTAATTTTCAAAACGGATCTTGGACAATAAAATTATTTCATGATCAAAAGTGGTTTTCTCACAAATTAGTAGTCATAATATACCTTCTTTTTTTTTGGTGTAAAAGGGGTGCACCACAAGGAGTTCCTAGGAAGTCACCCATCCTAGTACTCCTCTCAAAAACTGAAATAGGATTACTTTGAAGAAGAGGGAGCAGTATTTAGTTGTAAGTTGTACACAATAATTCTAAAAATAAAATCTCATCTAAACTTAATAAACACTCTTTTTAATTGGATGAGTAAGAGGTCCGTAAGAAATGGATTCTTATAGTTGTTTATAATAATTTGTCAACAAAAATTGAGAAAAAACTTAATGGTGTGCAGTCTTTAGTGTCAAATTTCAGTGATTGTCGTCATAATCGCTTAATTGAAAAAGTTTTTTCCATCTTGTGTGAATTGTGCCTTCGTGGGGAGGGTGGTTATATCATTAAATATAACACATACTCCTTTTATCTCAAAAATATCTTTTTAGTATACCTTTTTTTTCAAAATTTTATCCTAAATTATAAAACCATTGTATAGAATTAGACAAAAAACTTATGCTCATTAGACTACATTTCAGAATTACTTATGATATATATTACATTTGTTTTAAAAATTTTAAAATCTAATAATTGGTAAAAGTAATGAAACAATTGACTAAAAGAAGTGAAACAATGGGTAGTTTTTGGTAACGAGGGAGTCCATTTACATATATTTTTGTTTTTTAGTTAAATACTCTCTTTTTTTTCTTCTTATTCCATCAATTTAAAAACGATCACCACTAGCCCTTCTGAGTTTAGAAAGAAGGAAAAGAGAAAGCTAACTAACCATCTTTCAAACCATTTCAGGGTGTGTTTTATTCATCTTTAAGAATCTGAACTGAAATAAAATGAAAAAAAAAACTAAACTCAAAAAAAACTTAAGACATCTAAAATTATAACTAAAATTAAACTGAACAAAATTTAAGAAAAAATGAACTAGATTTCGCGCACCGAAAAATGAATAGATTAGATGGTATCTGAAGTCTGAATACGAAGATTTTGGTCCACTGAAACAGACATGTCCCCAACTATGATAGGCAGTTCTTTGGGCCATTTCCCATAGTCCAAGTAGGAGAAAACTCTTGTACATATGTTTGCCTGAGCCCGGTTTTGGATTATGTGTCAATATAAGCCTGTCTTTCAATTCTTTGGGTAATAGGATTAGTGTCCTCAAGGCCTCAACCTCAACCCCTCGAGGTCTCTAATGATAGATCTCAATGACGATTACTTCATTAACCTTCCAACTTAGCTGATAATGTTGGAAAACTTGGAATATAGTCAATAGCCTTGAAAGGTTTATATAGTCTACTAATCTAGAGACTTCTTTCTCTATTACCAATTTGATTTTAAGATGAAATTTTCACTTGTGTTTTGAATTTCATAGTCCATTAACTAAACATTTAAGCCTAACTTAATCAAAAATCCTAAACTTGACTAAAATTATACTAAAAACTACTAAATTATTAAGGCTTAGGTTACGCGGCCACATCATACAAAGAGGGAGACACCTTAATTATCAATAGAAGAAGTAGCCATTTAGGCTATTTATATTGGTTAAACATCATTCTCTGCTCGAAATGTGACACCATTCTCCACATAAACACTTGTATGATGATGATGATGATGATGATGATGATGCATTTGTGTAAGTATGCTGCAACCCATCCATATTCATGCCTTCATTTTTGTTGGAAGATCACAATTATTAGTTCTTCTATTCTACAGACGGGACTACGGAGCATAATAATAGTACGAGCAGTGATGCAAAGTCATTTTCCTTGATGGATGGAGAAATAAATAACTCAGTACGACTATAATCAATCAATTAAATATCCGAATATCCAATTCACTTCACAACTCCACATTTCATATTTACACCCACCCATATCGTGGGCGGCTGATTTGACAATGACCAATTGACACGTACACTTGGGCCTTATCCATTTCTCTGACAATTTTCCAGCCCATCTAATCACAATTCACAACCCAAACAAACAAAATAAACAAACGAAAACCAATTGGAAAACCCAAATTAAAGTCAATATAATGATGCTTTACGCCTTTACGCAACCAACCGACAAACCATAAGACAAAACTAAACCTTCTGTCTTTCAATTTCAACACATTATCATAAAACCCCCTTTCATCACTTGACCAAAAAAACAGAAACCAAAGAAAAATGGCTTCATCAACTCCACTCTCTCACCTCTTCCTCATGCTACTCATCTTCTTCTTCAGTCTCACCATCATCACACCATCAACAACAGCAGAAGAGGAGACAGTGTACGACATGCTACCAAAGTTCGGTCTGCCAAAGGGTCTCTTACCAAACTGTGTAACCAGCTACACGTTCACACCAGAGGACGGGAACTTCGAGGTGAACCTAGAACATTCATGCTACATAAAGTTCGACTACTTGGTCTACTATGATAAGAAAATAACGGGTACTATCAAGATGGGTTCGATAAGTAACTTGAAGGGTATTCAGGTCAAAAGTTTCTTGATTTGGTTTGATGTTGATGAGATCAAGGTTGATCTTCCGCCCTCTGATTCGATATACTTCCAGGTTGGGATTATCAATAGGAGGCTTAGTGTTGATCAGTTTGAGAATATTCGTGATTGCTCCAAGAAGGGACTCGCCTCTCTCTCCTCATCCTCATCAGCGTCTCCCCGTTCTTGGAGCTTCATCTTTGAGGTACTTTTTGGTCCCTTTGTTGGATTTTGTGTTGTTTATAAGTGAATTGGTGATGTGGGTTGTTTTGTTATGTAGAGTTTTTTGATGGGTTGATAATGTTTTGTGTGCTTGGGAGGATTTACATGTTAAAGAATGGTTCTTGATAATCTTTGATTATAAATATGTACATGTTGAGTTTGTTTAGTTGTTGGAATTAGTTAATTATTCTAGTTGTTGAAGTTTTGCTAGTGAAAGAAAGAGTAAAGATATTAGCTTTCTGATTTGGGTTTCAATTTTGGACCCAAAATAGTTACTATTTGGCTTTCTGATTTGGGTTTTAAGAATGGTGTGGTTTTCTGATTTGGTTTGAAGAAATTGCTATCAGGACTTGCATATAAGTTGTCTGTGGTTGCTTAATTATTTTTATGGTTACAAAGAAGAGAGTTAGGGAGAGAGTTAGTAATCATGTAGTTGAAAAGGCATTGGATACATAATTGAATTGGTATAGATCATAGAGTAGATTTACTTCCAATGAGAGCTAAGCAGATTGGGTTTGCAAAATGTGAAGCTTTGTGGATTTGGCTTTGGCTTGAGGTTTGCTATGGGTTTGCGCAATTGTGCTTTGTCCTGGATTTTGAAGAATGGTATTAAAGAGTGATGAAGTTTGAGGTGTTTTACATTGTGGATTACTGTTAGCTAGATTTGCGGATGTTGAAGATTTTCTTTTTATTGAGAGATCAAGATTGGAACTGATGGCAGACTATCACACTGTATATGGCTGTGAATTAGACGATGGCAATTTTGGGCATATGAACAAGCCAGTGATTATTTGATGCTTTGTAAGTTTGATCCGGAAAACTTTTGCGGTCTGAGAGAGTTTCTTGAAAATGGTAGACGCACTTATATGATCTGGTTTCTAGGATTTACTAGGTTGAGTCCTCATTTGTTGGTGTGTCATGTGCTCATGTCTGTTGCTGATGGTATGTGATAGCCATTTTTCCTGATTGAGTTCCTTTGTAGGAAATATATACTAGGATATACTTTCCTCACCGGTTGCATCGGGGCACTGTACACTTTCTGTGGCTTCTGATATTGGTCTTTTGTGTTTCTTTTAGCTGCATTTTGCAATTAGATTGCAGCACTCAAGTGTTGCTCTGCCATTATGCTTCGAGTCTGGAATCTTACTTTGAAGTTGATTGTCGCCACATGGCCACTTTCAAGTCCTTGTGCCGTTTACTTACTCGAGTACCTTTTGTTTTCTGCAGCTTCCTCCCCCAGTCGACAACAACATCCCGATGTTGCTGACCGAGTAGCAAAATCCACATTTTGCAGTAGTACCCAGGGATTATTACTCCAGGGTCATAGATTGTCATCCGTAATAGGAGATTTAGAGATGGCCAATGCCGCAAAATGGAAGTTTGGTCTCCAGGCTGCCTATTATAAGTATACTATGTACATATCCTCAAGCTTATGAGGAGTTCTACTATTACTCTCATGTATGTGATCTTCTCTGATTGTATTAGTACTTAATATCAGAGATTGTGTAAGAGTCGAAGCATTTATGTTAAAGACATACGAGGCACGTGTTGCAGACTTGCAGTTGAAATTCTATAATCCCAGCAATCGAATTGATGTTATTATCTGCTTTTATGATTGTGCATAATTATGTATTGCTTGTATGTACTGGCCTTGACTCCTGGTTGTCACTGCATCTCAACCAGTGGAACACGGGCTATGGAACCTGGCTGTGTTCTGGTATTGTAGCAGTATGGCCTGCAAGCCAAGGCTTCAAAGATGTAGGAGCAATTAGGTAGGAAAATGAGGGATAAGGCTCCAATGTTACATAAGCTTAAATCTGATAGATGAACTACGGGATTTAACTCATATAAACAAGCATACCAGACAAAATATTGGCAGCAGGAGCAAATAGGAACTAGGAGCTTGTGATTATGGGTCAAGCAACGCCTGAGAGGTCTTCACACTGTGCTCCATAAATATCAAGGAGCGTTTTCAAAGTAAGAAGCTTCTTGTTCAGTGAACCCCTTGATGGGAAGTGTAATTATATTTTAGTAGCACAAGATCTGCGCTATTATATTTTGTGATCATTATTGATATAAAATAGAAGCCGGCGGGCGTTTGCAAAGGAGTTGACCAGGGCCAATTTCACAGAAGAGGTCATTTCATATTGTATGTACATCCATATATACATCCCAAGATAGCTCATTGGAAGTTATTCTATGTAAGTAGCCATGAATACTTCTTTCTTCAACCAGAAAAACTTTGTTGTTTTCATTCTTTTCCTCACCCTCGCAGAACCTTCATTATGCCAATCAGTGCATGAGATCCTCCAACAGTTCCGCCTTCCGGGCGGGCTGTTGCCAGATGCCATTAAAAACTACACGTTCTCGCATGAAGATGGCAGCTTCACTGTCGAACTTGTCAAGCAGCATTGTGAAGTGAAGTTGGATGATTATGTGATCTCATACGATCAACATATATCTGGTACACTCAAGTTTGGGTTCATCAAAGACTTGAAGGGCATCCAGATGAAGCGGTATTACTTATTCCGGTTTGATGTCGGCGTGGTCAAGGTGGATTTGCCTCCCTCTGATTGGATTTACTTCCAGGTTGGCCTCTTCAACAAGAAGCTTGAACTTGATCAGTTCCGCACCCTTCATTCCTGCCTTGAAAGCAAGAAGCCTGCAGTTGACCTACCCTATTCTGCATTTTCAACATTTTGATTGATAAAAAGATGGATGTTGTCCAATCTTCTTCTTTTGTCCAACATTTTAATAACAAACTTTATTTGGTACACCTATTGCTTTGTATATATCCATTTTCTCACTCTCATTTAAGTTGTAATAGAAATGCATTCTTGTTTGTATATAATTGCCATTACACACTAACTGTACTATATATTTTCAATTGACTTTATATTGGGTTGTATTGTATGCATACATATTGCCAAATTGCTTATACTGGGAAGATTTTTGAAGGATATATTTGATGATTTATTTTATGTATTGGGTTAAAAAAATTCAAAACTTTTACAATAAATTTAAGAAAAATTGTACTTTTATTAATTTATGAAGAAAATATGATTTTTTAAAATGTGAGAAGGGGTGCCGGTGTGCCACCCATGTGTGTCTAATCTCGGGTTAACCATGAATTAATAAAATTGAGCATTTGATGAGAAGGAGGAGGGGGAAGTAATCGGCAAGTGATTTTGCCAAGGAAGTGAATGGATGGGTCCAAGGATTTTCTAAGATTTGACCAAAAAGCCCTTAATTATTATAGAAAAGGGTTTAATTGTTCGGGACTTTTTGGCCGATATATCTCCTTGCCTTTTTTTTCCTTATATACCTTTTTTTTTTTTTTTAGTTCACACTCAAATGTTTTCAATCTCTCACCTCCATTCTTTAAACAGTTATAATGCCCATTTGCCCAAAATCACCTGCCTCCATCCTCCGCCGCCGAGCACAACCACTTCGTTCTTCCACTATTTCTTGAATAATGGGTAAATTTAAATCACCAACTCTAAGTCATCTTATTGGGGAATGTTTAATACATCTATCTCTTCACATATCACCGTTAGGTTCTTCCCCGTCACAGCCACCGACACCATTATTCCCTTATACGCCGCATTGGAGGTGGGAGATCACTCTAGGAAGGGAGATTGGTGGCTTTCGTTGAAAATTGATGGGTTATGGAAGTGAGGGTGTGCGGTCTTGTGGGTATTTATGGCGGATGGATGGAACTAGATATGGTGGATTCTATTTTGTGCTTGAGCCAATAAGCCAATTGATCTATTTTGTGCGGTCTCAGAGATGCCATTGTTATTGAAGTGGTGGTACGCTGGTAGATAAGGGGAGAAGACAGAGATGTCAGACATATGGTTTTAGTATGTAAAAGATCAACTAAATTCCACCGTACCTCTGTATGCAGTACTAGAACATTACAAGAAACACCGAATAAAGAAACTTTTTTTGTCCAATAAGAATATGACTATTGGGCTCCGGCAATCGGTGATGTAAGGTCATCAGTACTCGATTCTCAGATAATTCATGGGAGAAAACGATGATTGTTCATGAATCATGACGCCTATGTACATGTCTTTAGACTGCCTTTTGCCTTTTGTGTTAGCTGGCGATTTAATGTAAGCTACTCTAATTTCACAATAATTTCTTCAATCTAGTTCCGTTGAACTACCATAAACAAAAACTTCAACAAAGCCGTGCATTGCCAAGCTTACGAACAATTGTTAATGTCTGACAATTATCTAAAGTTTTCTTTTTTGTTTGATGGATTGGACTACTAAAATAGACAGAAGTGTGTGGACTGTGGAGAAAAGCGGAGCTGGAGAGTGAGGGTGGCCCGGGTGAGATTTAATTTAGTCAAGTATGAGAAAGAAAAAGAATTTCCATAATTGTTCTGGGGTACTTTGGTCTAATCTCAGAAAATCCTTGGACCCATCCATTTACTTTCTTGGCAAAATCACTTGCCGAAGTAATCCTCCTATCAGTCCTTTTTTCTGGAAAAAAAAAAACAGTATTTTATTTAATTAATATACCAACTTGTTTCCCTCAAAAAAAAAACGACCTTGCCTCTCCTATTGCTGAGGAATTGAGGATATATAAAAAAGAAAATAATTGCTATTTGTTTTACCGAAGTTAGAAGAAAAGAGACAGAAGAATTTGTAATTTCTGAACCACCTAACATCTGTTGGAGAGAGGCATAGTTTTACAAGGTAAGCCTCCTTGTGTTTTACAAGAGTCAACAACTCAATACCCTTTAACAAGTGTACATCAAGCAAACAACTAACAGCTCCAATAATGGCTTCTTTCTCCATCAAGAGTCTTGTGCTCTCAATCTCTCTATGCATCATCACTCTCCTCTCCCTCTGCACCTGCAATCCCAACCATCCATCCAGCAGCCTCATCAGCGGTTCAGAAGACATCCACGACATCCTCCCAACCTACAACATCCCAAAGGGCATAGTCCCAGATGGTGTCAAGTCTTTTACTCTCTCAAAAGATGGCAGCTTCACTGTGGAGATGGAATCACACCCTTGTTATGTCAAGTTTTCTGATGATCAGCTTGTTTACTACGATAAAGAGATCAAGGGCAAGCTTAGTTTTGGCAAAATTTCCCAAGTCTCTGGTATTCAAGCCAAGAGGCTCTTCATATGGTTCCCTGTAACGGGTTTGGATATCGATTCTGGCTCTGGTATGGTTGAGTTTCATGTTGGACCTTTGAGCCAGAAACTCCCTGCTCAGCAATTTGAGACCATACCCGCTTGCATGAACAAGGCTCTTTCTTCATCTAATCTTAGATCACAATCTGTCTTTTCTTACTAGTCTTGTAAATTTAGTCGAACTTAATTTCCACTGAGCTGGAATGTCAATGTGATGTACTCAATGATCTGCTTAATAATGAAGTGTCTTGCTATTTGCTAGAACATATATATTGATATGCAGTAGGGCTAAATTTTCATGACATAAATACTTGATGACCAACGCCATTACAATACAGTCTCATCTGATAACTCATAAAAGAATATTCACAAAGCAATTGCAATATGGCATGCCAACAACACTGCGCATGCAACGAGTGTGAGTAGCATGCTCAATTGCAAGACATAATATGCAGATTTCTTCCCAGGAATAACTAATTACATGATTTAATATTTCAAATGGAGATTTCTTGCTCGGAAACCTACAACTAGACTCCGCCATCAGCTGCAAAGTATATATGCCACACAAGGACTGACAGTATACACTGGAGAGATCAATAAGTTGCCATTTCTTTTTGTTCACTATTGCAGGGTTGATAAAATTCCTGTTTGCTCTACAGGCCAATTTGGTAGTTTTTGTAGACGCAGTATATGTTGATGTAGAATGATGCGCCGCCAGCACCAATTCAGCATATGAGAAGGGCGAGGCAATCTCCATCACCAGCTCATATTTGGTTTGAAGCTGTAGAAACCCTTGGCAAAATTTGTGATTATGTTCGGCCGACGACTACTTATGTATGAGGCCACCCAGAAGTAGTGCCCTAAAATTCCATGCAGCTGATCATATGAACAATTTTGTAGTAATGGAGAAGCATATAATTCTGCTCTGCCGACGTTTAAGCTTGAAGAACCTGACAATGTAAAATATGACTCTTCAAACCACTTCGTCCAGATATGCTTGACCACAGATTAGTGACCAACGTCCTCAAATGACCCTTGCCAGCCATATTTTCCCAAAGCTGTGGATTAGTCTCAACTTGTTTATTAGGGCTTGACACATCTACCATACTGATACTCATGTTGTTGCGGATTATGCAAAGTTTTCCATTAATGGGAACCAGAGCAGCAGCCTCTAGAGCCGCGGAATTCCCAAGATGGACCTTACTGTCTATACATCTGTTCCAAGAGTCCGTCCCTTCATTGTAAACCCTAAGCTTGCAACCGTCACTGCAATCTATGGAATAAAGTTGCCCATTCATGGTGGTGCTTGGGTTCCTCCAATCTCCAACCATCCCGCCGTTCACAGTGGTCCTGGCCCATGTGTTGGTCACAGGATCATAGGCCTCACTCAATACCTGACGGTGAGTGCCTAGTCCTTTTAAATACCACTTCCCATTGTACACGACTCCTATGAAGGGAATCATTCCTGAATTCATTTCCGCAATTGAAGCCCACCTGTTCTTGTTTGGATCATAAACTTCAGCAGAGCGTAGAGACCTTTGGATTCCTTCACATTCCCCACCTGCTACATAAAGGCAGTTATTTATGACGTAAGATCCAAAGCAATGACGCTTTCGAAGCATTGATGGAGCTGGGTGCCATTTATTTGTTCTTGCACTGTAGAATACAACTCGCCTCATGGACCCCCTGAGTGGATCTTCGCCTCCGAATAAGTACAAATGGCAGCCGCTTAGAACAGCACAACCAAACCCCCGGGCTGCGGAGTACTCAACAGGAACAGGCGGAAGTGGTTGCCATAGTTGATAAGTAGGATCAAAAGCATGCCATGATATTTTTCCATCCCGGTCCCTTTTCATGACATATACCCACTCTTCTGCCATTCCAAGACTTTTCCGAAGAGAATAGTAGAAGTGTCCAGAAAGAAGCCGGTTCCATCTTTTGCAAACCAAGCGGAGCTTACGGTGCTCCACACGGGGAACTCGAATCAGACAAGCAATTGCAAGATCATCAGGAAGGCCAGGCAAGAGAGGTGGCTGAACTCTGGTCCTCTCTCGGCGTGAATTCTTTGTTCTATGTGCACGGGGATTGATATCAGGCTGGATACATATCTTTGACCCAGGAACAAATTTTCTAGCACCAGCAACTGTCTTTAAGCCAGCATCTACCTTGCAGTAACATGAGACAGAATCAACCTGAAAGTATGTGTTCACAAAATGAGAAGAAAATTAAGATTAGAAAATACATAAGAACCAATAAAACCTGCCAACCACATTTACAAATCTGGTCATAGAAAAGCAACTCCAGTAACATGTTGCTGTTCCTTACATGGGTTGTACAATTCAACATTGAAAAGTCAAAAAAATGCAACAAAAGAATAGCGGTCGAGGACTATTAGTGTTTGAACTACAAGCCACCCATGTAGTAATCTGCACCTCAACACAACCCGTAATGTAAGAATTAGTACCCCATAGGCCATAGCAGTCTGTCATCTGTTAAACTGTTAGTGTGATCTACAAGCTTTTAGGTACAAGAGGCATGCACAAAGCTTCCGAATCGGCCAAAGTCAGGAGCACTCCCCTTCAATATGTGTAGAATCAAGAATTCCAACTTGCAAGGTAAATTTGCACATAAGTTGAACACAATGCAAACCGAGACAGTCAGAGCTAGGGAAAAAAAACTCACAAGGTCTCAGCTATAGCGAATCAGTGAACTATTCTTAACTTCACCAACCCCCAATTACACAATCCCCTACCACAAAATTACTATTTCAAGCACTTCTACCACAAATGAGCCGCAATATTCACAACCAAATTCCAAAGAGGGCAAGATCGTCAAGAACAATAGAAATTCACAAAGATCATCACAGAAACTAAAACCCCATGAGTTCAAATTGCACTTTACAGTGCAAATTTCAAAACTTTTTAAAAAAAATGAAACACTTGTGCCATCAAAATTCAAAAGACACAAAATGGGCACATTGAGCAGGAATCTTACATGGGTATTGCATAAAACTTAAGGATAAATCAATTAAACTGAGAAGATTTAGATAACAAGAACTTACAAGAGGAGCTTGAAGGCGAAAACCCCTCTGAGCATTGGGAGACCCTTCAACAACACTACCTCTCTCCATGGTTTGCTCAGAAACTCAAAATCATCAACAAAGTTTTGATCTTTAACCTCTAAACTCTGATCTAACCCAAGAGATTTCCTAATCCTCTACCAAATATCCAGCTAAAAATGGCAAAAATAATATATACTTGCTTTAAATAAAAATGGTAACAAGAGAAAGAAATGGCTGAACTTTTAAGAGAGCAAAGGGCAAAGAAATGTAAAGGGGCAATGCACAAATGAAGATATAACAGCTATGTTGTGAATGTGATGTGAAAGAGAAAGAGAAAGAGATCAAAGCTCGGCCACCACACAACTACAACAACAACATCATTAAACTTTCACCAGAAATACGTTTGACATTTCAAGCAGGGCAGTAATAGTAGTATATGACTAATATGATATGGTGCGCTTGTGGGAAATAAAGCACACCTTAGCTTAGAATAGTATAGTATTTTTTTCCCTTTTGATAGAAAATGTGCAAAGTTTTTTGAACAGTGTATTAGAGGGGGGGTGGGGGGGTAATTAAACAAAAGAAAGAAATGGTTAATTTGAAGATTGTACTAATTCGACCCACTTCCAACTACTCTCCTTAGATAGGAGAGAGAGTGGAGTAGAGTGGTCTGTGGTCTGGTGTGATAGACAATAGAGACAGACAACATAACATTAAGACAACATAAACATAAGCATAACATTTGTCTTGTCATCATGCTTGCCATGCCATTCTTTCTTTCTTTTTCTCTAACTTACTTTCTGTTTTACGGGTCAATACCGCCATTTAATTTTTGAGAATGAGAGGTTGAGATTTTTGTAATTTTTTGCTGTTACACTTGATAATCGATGTTACGTTACTAGAGTAGGAGGCTACTACTGTCACACTGCCACTGGTCACAAACTCACAACTCACAAGTCACAAGACTCACAACACTCGCAAGTCCAAAAGAGAGTTATAGACCACTCTTTTAAAGAAAAAGCGAAATTATTGAGAATAATTACAATGCCAATTATATCAAAATAATCGCAACTTCAAAACTCGTTGATAATAATATATACTTGACCCTGATAGCATAAACGGTCTAATTAAGTTTTACAACAAGTTTTTTGATAAATTAAACCGTGTGTTAAACTATTAATTTTAATTTTGACTACGAAATACATTAATTCTAATGGATATATGTATAACCAAAGTTTTATTTTACATTTTGACATATTTCAAAATATCATTGGATCGATCTGGGCTATAAGGGCTGAAGTAGTGATTAGTCTCACTAATTTTTAAAGTCGGGATTATTTTAAGGTAATCGACCGAAATATGAATTATTCCCATCATTTTTGCCGATAAAAAATGAAATTTTATTTATTTATTTATTAGTATACAGATAATAAGCGTTTATGGAATTGTGGTTTTTTGGGGTGTGATTATGTGAATGTGGTTTGGTTGGGAATGGCAGTAAGCCAATGATTGTATTTTATTGTTTTTGTACTTATTAAACAAGGTGAATAATTAAACTATTTTTTATAAAATTATCATATCTACATGTACGTGTACTTTATGATCTGGATATCCACTCGAGATGAGTGACCAGGTTCCTTTATTTACCCCTGGAGAAAAACACTAATTTCTTCTTGTATTGTACACTTAATTGGGATGGGAGGTTTTGCTCTCAATTATTGATGCATTATTTTATTTAGGAAACTAAAGGGTCAAATAAAGAGAAAAGAAGTTTTCTTTTTCTCCAATTTAGTTTAGGAAAGTTTAGAAAGATGAGTTTTTATTTTTTTAGTGGTTACTATTCACGGTTACTATTCACGAGTACTATTCACAGGGTACTATTCACAGTTTAGGAAAATAGTTTATTTTCTTTATTTCCTTATTGTAATTTTCTTATTTTTAGAATATTCTTAGGGGAATAATTTCCTACTAGCTTTAGGACTATTGTAGCCTATATAAAGGCTT
>ONZK01001153.1:80346-108108 GCA_900322385.1 Pharnaceum exiguum | reverse complement strand
GAATCATTATTGCGACGCAGATGTTTGTAATTGATGAGTTGTTGTTTCAAACGAAACTACACACAAGATGTGTTCATTTTGATGTAATTGACCACATACAACAAGGGGAATGACTATCGTTCTTTATTTTTGTTGCCGTTTTGTACTTAAATCTTCCTAGTCACTTTTCTATAAAAGGTCCACTGGTCACTGTGGTCAGTAGTGGTAGAGTTGAAGAGGTTCTTCATAAAACAATTTGGACACGTACGTTACTAGCCGTTTTTATGCTTGGGAGCTGAGTTACTATTTCAATGAGTTATATATATTATTATTTTATTTTTAAAAGGTAAGGAATTAGGAGTAGGGACAACTCATAAATTGTAGAGGCCTTTTGCATAGAGCGAAATTGGGGCCCAAAACTTGAGACAAAAAAAAATTTGAGGCCCAAAACTACGTACAAAGTTCGCTGCATAGCCAGCACATATAATTTTTTAACGCTTTATTGTAATTTTCCACGCCAAAAAGCGACTGTACACAATTGTGACGCTTATTTCTACTGACGGTATTATATCGACTCTTTATTGCGTCGAAAATGTGTGTTTTACGCTTTTTAGAATCGTTTTTGTACTTCACATGAAATGTGAGGCCCTTTTGTAAACTGAGGCCCTGTGCGAGCGGCACTGTGCGATCGGACCGCTCGCACCAGGCCTCAACCGTCCCTTATTAGGAGGCCTCCTTTTGAGGGATTATATATGAGTCTAATTAAATAGAACGTATGCATTTGCTTTACGGTAGACATTAAAACAAAAAGTCGTACTTTAAAATTTATAAACTTCTCAAAATTTTGATAGAACTTGCTTACTCTTTATTATTTGGTCGTCTTGGCCACTTAAATAAATTATGTTTTTATTTCTCCAAAATAAATTACGTTAGAAAATCACATATTTTGTTAGCTATCTGTCATATTTTATTTTGTCTTTTTGCATTAAAAAAGGGATCAAATGCTTGTCAGTCGTGGCTCATGACACTGGACGTGCTGTAATGTAATTATTCAAATATTTTTTTATTTTACTTGATAACAAAAGTGAAGGATAAGGGAAATTTTTTTAAGGAACATATCAACAGGGACGGTTTATACTTTGTATAGGCCCTATGCGGGCATAAATTTAGGCCCTTTATTAATTTTTGACGCTCAAAAGCGATAAGACATGATTTCCGACGCCACAAAGCGTCAAGTTAAAAGCGTCAATAAACTGTAAGTCGCTACAAAGCGTCAATAACTTTTCGACGCTAATCAATGTCAATATACTTTTTCGACATTAAGAAACGTCAATATACAGTTTTCCACACCTTTTTATAGACGCTTTAAAGCGTTGAATTTGTGATTTTGGGTCGCGTGAGGCCCTTTTGCGGCTGAGGCCCTATGCGAGCAGACCGCTCGCATCGTGCCTCAACCGCCACTGCATATCAAAGAATTATTTCATACTAATACTTCATAGTCAAGCAGAGAAACACTTATTAAAAAAAATGGAGTTTCATATTCATTTCTTTTACAACATTAACATTTTTCCAAAATCATGCTTACGAATCTTTGAAATTGCTTAGATCCATTATAAAACTTTGTCCACAAACTACTTCCCATCTCTCTTACATTTTTTTATCTGAAAACACCAGATCATTCGCATATATCTTTGCGATGCTACTTGCAAGATACAAACTTTGACCCAACATTTTTAGCTCACTATGGATCCAAATATAGAGCTGAATCTTCTTCCAAGTTTCCAGACATGCTTCCCAATGCTTAAATGAAGTTCATGCAACATAACTTAAAGGTAATCGGAGAACCTCATAAACTTAATGTCGTCAATTAAACGAGTCAAAGAATCATAGGATGTTCCATCTTCATTCACGGCTTGTCTAGCTGCTTTTGATAATTTTTCAACCTTCCCCAATATCTCTACTTTTTTGGTCTCCATAACCTCCTTAATCATACTTTCAATCACAACTCTATCACAAGTATCTTTCATTTCTACCCCAATCTCCCACACTTGACTTACAAGCCTACTATTTACTTGTTGATCGGCAAAGAATGGCCAACATATCATAGGCACACCTACTGCTATACTTTCCAAAGTCGAGTTCCATCCACTATGAGTCAAAAACCCTCCTATTGCTGGGTGAGCTATCACTTCTTCTTGGGGCACCCAATTCACGATATAGCCTCTATCTCTAGTTCCGTGTATGAGCTCTTCATGGGCCTCAAAATTTGTTGTTTTTTCAATGATATCTTCCACTTCTAATATGGATCCTGGTCTTTGAACCCAAAGAAAGCTAACCTTGCTATTTACTATTCCATACCAAAACTCCATCGCTTGGTCCTTTGTCATAACAGCTAGGCTTCCAATGCTAACATAAAGCACCGATTTTTTTGGTTGAGCATCCAGCCATGCTAAACAATTTCTATCTTCTTTCCAAAAGCTATTTGAATATTTTGATGAAGGTGTTGCATCTTTTAGCATTTCTTGCTTGATTCTTGTCTGGAATTGCAAATGAAGAGGACCGATTGTGTAAATATTAGGACACAATGCGTGAAAGTAAGACATATAAGAACCATCAAGTCCCTCAAAGGTATTGAGTATGTGCCCTTGTGCTCTAGCATAGTGTTGGCCCATCTTTAAAAACCTTTGGGTTCCTAAATCAATGGGATCAAAATTGCGGCAAAAGCTTGGTAGATCACGACGCCTGATGTAATTTTCCATTCCTTGTATACTAATTATCTTTGCATCCAAGTCATTCCCTACATAAATTTTAAGACGATGATATGGTTGTTAAAAAGTACGTACTAAAACTAGTATAATCTCGTACAGTACGGATCATTGATATTTGATTTTAATTAGTAACATGACAGTTGCTTGGGATCAATATTTTTCGTTAACATGATAAATATAACAAAAAAATTATAAAAAAAAATCAACACACAACAAGGAAATAAATATTGTTAATCTATAGGTCTTATAACACTACAATTAGAGTTCTTAACATTGCATAAGCTCTTCTACATAAAAAAGTGACGTTACCTAATAACTTCTTTTAGGGTGTCCTTTTTTTTCGTTGTAAAAATCCCCAATATAAATCATCAATCTTTCAATTTTTATATCACATGTGGTATTCACTTCTTTTTATTCAATTTTTTTTATAGTTGTGAAACAAATTCTCCTTCGGTTTGGACCTAAGAAATAGTTTTACTTGTATACTAGTGCTCTGCTTGTTACAAAGGAATAATAAATTTTAGGTAATAAATTTGTTCTTCTTATGATAAATATAGTATAGTTGGAATAAACTACCATTTACTTAGCAAATATAGTTAGTTATTTGCTTAAAGAAAAAATATATATTTTCTCTATAAAATTTGCTATCACTCAATTAGCAAGTGTAGTTAACTATCTGCTTAAATGAAGTAACTTACCCTTTGCATGATGATATTGTTAGGTTGTACTTGGATACTTGATTTGATTTCAAATTTATGATTTGAAAGTTTTTTGAATTTGTAACATTCAAATACAAATTCAATGTTTGGCAAGGCCTTATATTGCTTCAAATTTGGATTTCAATATCTATAGGTTCCTATCTACCAATATCAAAAGTCTATACCTTAGGTTCCAGCTTTTGTTTTTAAACGAAACCGACATCACTTGGCAAGTTTTTAAACGGAACCGACGTCATTTGGGGACGTAGATCCACGTTTTTGTACTAGTGCAACTTAATTATCTGTGCTGCGGAATAGAGTGATATTTGGGGGAGAAGATCATGGGCATATAGAGAGGAGAGAGATAGTGTGGTGGAAAAGAAAAATCAAGATCCATGGAAATGATATTATTTCTGACGAGAGACAATGATGATTAGGAGGCGGGGGAAGGAAGGAGAGATTGGGAAAGAGGTAGGATTTGAAATTATAGCTTTTTATTTGCTTTTGAAATTATAAGAACGCTTATCTTCAATTGTTCGTGTATTTCACCGAAATTCAAATATATTAATATTTTAAAATCACAAACACATGAATTTGAAAACCAAATCTGAATTATTTATGTAAGGTAAATTATTCTCTTTCAAATACCAAGTTTATGTTTAGGTAGTAGAAATTGAAAATCTAGTAAAGTTATATTTTTGTTGCCTCATAAGGACATTTGTAAAAATATGTAAAATAATATTATGATAAAACATAAATACATTAGACTATGAATAATCACAAAAGCGTGTGTGAAACTGTTTCATATATGAGACGGGGTTATTAATGACAGAAAATGTTGATTAATGACTCATCGATAATCATTAGTGACCCCAAAGTGGTTATTAATGATCTCGTCTCATATATGAAACCAGTTCACGGAAAAATCGATGATGAGAATTGTAATTGATTTATTGGTATTAAGTTTCAACCTTAATATCGTTCAAGCATAAAACCTTTTTTTTTAGTACATTAGGGATAAAACTTATAGTGCTAGCGTTAACAAATGGGATCCTAATTAACATCATAATCAAACAATTCAGCTAACAAAAAATCGTTCTTATGGTTCATGAGGTCAATATGTAATCTTTTCCCCACTTAATGTTTTTTTTTCCCCGACATTTTCCCCTTTGATGTCAGATGATTAGTCACTCTCATGATATAAGAACAATAATATTGCAACGTATACACTTAATAAAATCGATGGGTGGTAGTGTATTTTTTTTCCATAAATTTAAAGAACTAACCTTGGAAGGGGAGCTCCCCAGCTTGAATCAACCTTGGTAAGCTAAGGATAGTCCACAACGAACAAGGGCTAAGCGACGCAAAGAAAATAAGTGGCTTCCTTATTTTGCTAGCCACATCCGCCAGAAAGGCTAAGGTCCCGTCACCTATAATGCATGAGCCACGAGTGAGTAACTCTCTGAGCCGGCTGTCATCTGCTTCAGCCTGAGCACTCAATGAGTTCATCATGACACCCAAGTCATTCGCCCCAAGTGGCTTCTCATTGGTCTCGAGCCCATCGTCCACAGTCTCAATCTGGAACCCATGGCCGAAGCGAGCGAACCGGGCTGGAACATCAGTGTTGATGGAGAGGAGCCGGCTGACGTTGCTAGTTGTGATGAAAGTTATAGAAAGACATGTTGGTGAGGAGAGGGTAAGTATGAGCTCAGCCAGCTTGAGCATGCAGTTGACTGGGCCTTGTATGGGCGCTGGGAATATAACTACATGTGGTGCGTTGCTTGTTGCCCCTGAACTGGCCATTTCTCTTAGTGGCAAGGGAATAAAGCTGGTTGATCAGATCGAATATAGGTGCCTTTGTTAGCCTTTCCTGATCAGCTCCACTTCCTAAAACAATATTTATGTATACAAGAAGGTATCTAAGAGACTAGCTAAGATGGCTGATAGTTGACCATGTGGGAACTAATTAATTGTTAAAGTGCACCGTTTATGAAGTTTTTTTATTTTATTTCTCAGGGTATCCACCTTTAATTTGGTGAACGATACCTCGTACCACTGTCAGCGGCTCGGCGCACTAAGCGGTAGGAGGCTGGTTAATGAGTTTTTTCTGATCTATTCACAAGAGTAGGGAGTCGAACCTCCAACCACTTGTTTATGCTCCATAGTACATTACTAGCTAAACTGCTACTTAGGATTGAGTTTAAAATAACAAACTAATAAATAATTGCTTGAGTACAAAGTATTTGGTACGTACAGCTGGCCGACCATTTTCTCCTCATTAATTGTCATTTTGATTAACTAATTAGATATACGTATTATATGATCATATATGTACGTTGGTATTAACTGGATGACATCCTTTTAGCAGATAGGTTAGGAGAATCCCTCGAGATTAGAGTCTCCTAATTCTCTTTTTCTCCTTACCTTTAAAAAAAAAATGTACGTTGGTATCCCTTGGACCTCAACCGAGGGTCAAGAGTAATGACTGAAGCTTCCTATCATCTCCAACGTTTAGATAATTTTCCTATCCACAATGCCTTCAGCCCTTCAGCTAAGCTAGGCTTCATACGATTTTTTTTTTCTACTGCAGTGAATGCATTGCGTACGGTATTTGTGAAAATATTAATAATTCTGGTGATTGAGAATCTTATGATGACTATTCAAAACATACAGATTTGACATCGTTAACTCGTTATGATTGGATCAATAGTAGCAAACTAGAAATAGCAACAAAAACTGACAAAACAGCAAACTATCCGGTTCCTGAATTGACTATTATTATTAACACGTGCAACAGCACATCATGGTCATTAAACGACTCCTATTATTGTTCCACTACGAGTTTATTCACAATATTTAAAGAGAGGGGTAGTTGTGGGAGAGAAGGCCGAAAAGTGGGGGAGAATGTATGAGAGGAGTATGTAATTAGGGGAAATGGGAGAGTCAAATTGGATAATTTACACAAAAGTTATCCCCAAATGAGAAGTGCAACAATACAAAGAAGCATACAAAAATGAAATAGTGAAACAATAAAAAGTAATGGAGTTATTAATGAAAATAAATAATAGTAAAATAAGGGAATCGAGAAAGTAAACTAGCAACATATAACATTAGTTGACTATATGGTTGTAATGTGTACGTAGAGGTGACCATTTACGGGCTAAGCCACCCCGTATTTTTTCCCTAATAAAAGGGTCTGGCTAGGCCTGATTAAAGGAGCGAAAATCACTAATCAGGCCCTCCCTTTAATCGGCCCTAAAGCCTTTAAAGGACCTATACCATACAATTAAAATTACTTGTTTATAGCTTAAAAGGTGCAATTAAAGGCTAAAAATAACTTAAAAGTGTTTTAAGGGTTTAAACCATACAATTGAAATCGCTTTAGTTTAGGTTAAAATATATGCAACTAAAAACTAACATTGACTTAAAAGTTAAAAGTGTTTTAAAAATTTCTACACAACTATTGGTCCATTGTTTAACTACACAATTAGTGTTTACATACATTAAATTTTATTTTTATTTTGAAGAGCCAGCTGGGCCGGCTGGCCCTTTAAGAAAAAAGACTACCGTGGCCCTCCCTTTTAAAATAGAAGGCCAGCCCAACTTAATTTATAGATTTTTTCATTTTTTGGAAGTGCCTAGGCCATTCATTTTTGGTCAGCTCTACTTGTACTACGGAGTATTCTATCTCAAAACGAACCATCCGCACAAATTGCAAAGCACAGTTTGGAGAACTGTAAGCAGTAGGCACAGTGAATTTGGTCTCAGCAGAGCGCAAGACCAAGCCACTTTTACCAACTTTTAATCTGTTTCCATCAAAAAGAAAACTTTTAATCTGAAATTTCATTCTGATTCTCCTACAATGATAAGTACGGAGTATCACACTGCCTACCTTTTAATAATCAGATAAAAACACAAATCTCTTCCTCATCAATCTCATCTCAGGAACTTTGAGCAAAGCCATAAGCGATAAGCCCATAACGTAACAAAGTTATATTACAAAGGCTGTTAAGTTAGTGGTGCAGTGACTGATCCTAAAACACTGTACACTACAAGACGAGACGACAAGGGAAAATCGGCCCTCTTCATCAAATCCTTAGAAGGTAAGTATCAGTGGGTCAGTCATTTATTAATTGCAATCAAGGTAAATCACAAAATGCGAAAACTCAATACCAGAATTCTTTAGTATCGACTAGTTTTTCATTATCAATGATGATGCCAAATTGCCAAGTTGTAGTTTTATTATTACAAGTGGTGTTTATGTATACACGACTACAGTGTAGATTAGTTGGGTCGTCTTGTTTTTTTGTATTTGGGTCAAATATTCCAAATTATAAAGCTAGTAAGTACATACTGTATGAAAATGTAGTGCCGTCCCATAACTACTTGTACAGTACAAGTGTCAAGTGCACATAAACAATACATAGTCAGAGGGGACAGGCGCCCATAATTTTTCATCACCCAACTGGCTACAGCTTGCTTTTTCCAGAGATTAGGCTCTTTTTTGTAAGCATTCTAACATATTGTTATTGTTATGTTATATTGATGTTTGTGTCTTTTTGATTTGTGGAAAAGTGGTATGGAAGTAAAATCTCACGTTTTATACATGATTCTAATTAAACAAAACCTCACGCTTAGTGGGCTTAGTTGAGAAAAAGAGCTTCCATTTCCTGCAAACTTTTCTGCTTTACTGTAAAGACTTGTATTTTGCTGGCTTGTATAAGTTGCATATATATAACTTTTGTGTTTGATCAAATACCCATATTTATTTCTCTGCAGGAAATCCTCAGTGGGTTATAACTTATAACTTGCAAAATGACCACAGAAATACCACCACCAGACATCCAAAATGAAGTGTCAACAGCAAAAGATGGGCAGGAACTTCCTGTCACCACAACAGACAATGCCCCAAAGAAGAACAATAAGCTGAAACTGTTGCCTCTCATTTTCCTGATATACTTTGAGGTTGCTGGAGGGCCATATGGTGAGGAGCCAGCAGTGCAAGCAGCAGGGCCTTTGTTTGCTCT
Organism: Pharnaceum exiguum; assembly: GCA_900322385.1. Taxonomy (NCBI): domain Eukaryota; kingdom Viridiplantae; phylum Streptophyta; class Magnoliopsida; order Caryophyllales; family Molluginaceae; genus Pharnaceum; species Pharnaceum exiguum. The sequence goes on along the minus strand of ONZK01001153.1, from coordinate 99,636 downwards.
GTTGGGCTTTTTGATCTTCCCCTTCATATGGAGTATTCCTGAAGCACTCATCACAGCTGAACTCTCTACGGCCTACCCCGGCGATGGCGGCTTTGTTTTGTGGGCTGATAGGGCTTTTGGTCCCTTCTGGGGATCCATCATGGGTACTTGGAAGTTCCTCAGTGGGGTGGTTAACATTGCTGCATTTCCTGTTCTCTGCATTGACTATATGCAGAAGTTGTTCCCTGTCTTTGAATCTGGCTGGCCTAGGTAAAATTCTTTTTCTGATTTGATTGATTACATAGCTGTTGCATATATCCTGAACCCCGAGCACCCCCATTGAATGGGGATTACACTCGGTTGTTGTTTGTTGTTATTGTTGTTGAACCCTTTGCTTGATTGTGGAAAGTTAGTGTTAGAAAGTGTTCTGCACAAATGGAATAAGTTAAACAGGACTGATACCTGCAATTTTCTTTTGTGCAACAGGTCCGTGGCCATATTGGTGTTTACATTGTCGTTGTCATTTTTGAACTACACTGGGTTAAGCATTGTGGGATATGCTGCTGTGGGTCTGGGAGTAGTCTCTCTTCTTCCATTTGTTGTCATGTCATTGGTTGCGATACCTCAGATTCACCCCCATAGATGGCTTAGTTTAGGGCAAAAGGGTGTGAAGAAAGACTGGAACTTGTTCTTTAATACTCTATTTTGGAATCTTAACTTTTGGGATAATGTTAGTACTCTTGCTGGTGAGGTTGACCAGCCTCAGAAGACATTTCCTGTTGGGCTATTTGCAGGAGTGATTCTTACTTGTTTAGCTTACTTGATTCCACTTTTTGCTGTCACTGGTGCCGTTTCTGTGGATCAGAACAAGTGGGAGACAGGGTTTATGGCAGAAGCCGCCCAAATGATCGTTGGAAAGTGGTTGAAGATCTGGATTGAAATCGGAGCTGTGCTGTCTGCAATTGGACTGTTCGAGGCCCAACTGAGTAGTTGTGCGTATCAGGTTCTCGGTATGGCAGATATTGGATTTCTTCCCAGGTTCTGTGCTAAAAGGTCGACATGGTTTAACACTCCTTGGGTGGGAATTTTGTCATCAACGGCGATTACAATAGGAGTTTCTTACATGAATTACACAGATTTGATCTCTTCCGCCAATTTCTTGTACAGTCTTGGGATGCTATTGGAATTTGCTTCCTTCTTATGGTTAAGACGAAAGAACCCACAGCTAAAGAGGCCATTCCGAGTGCCACTGAGGCTTCCAGCACTGGTGATCATGTGTCTGATACCATCTGCATTTCTGATATTTATAATGGTTATTGCTACTAAGACTGTTTTTCTGGTCAGTGGAATTATGACTGCCGGTGGGGTTGTATGGTTCTTACTCATGAAGCTCATTAAGGCTAAGAAATGGTGCACATTCAGCTGCAAAGGAATCGAGGAAGACTGACAGAACATATATGGAGATCTTTTAGGAGAAAAAGGAGCTTAGAGCTCCAACAAATGTGTTTTGATACTGACTCAGTCCTGCTTTGGTGTCCCACAATGGTTTGACAATTTGTGGCCACTTCAATCTCAATCGTTCGTTGTTTATTAATGGATCAAAAGAACATGCATTAACAAATCACAAAAGGCCGAGATCAAAGTGGTACACGCATTGGTACATCATTTGGGACACCAGAGCCTGGTACTGAAGTATTCTGCTGAAACATGGTTCAACTCACAGTGTGCCAATTGAGGTGCGTCAACTGAAGACATGCCATGACAAGTTGACATCTAGCTGAATTATCAGAGTGATCGAAATTTGAGAAGGCTTTCCAATTGTCTGGTGTAAATAGCAGTTGCTCTGAAAATAGCTACTTATGTTTGTATATCTGATGGTTGGCTGTAGACTGTAGTTAGTATCAGTTTTTTTGGGTTTCTAACTGGTTTTATTTTTTTCCTTGAATTGGTGATTTGGACTGTATTCTGCTACAGCATTTTGATTAATTGGTATTTATAGCTTTTGTTGGTTAACAACTTCTGATGCCGACAGTTTTCCTTTCCTTTACTTCTCAGTTGTGGCCTGTGGGGGGCAATGTAAAGGGGTGTGGGGTATTGGTCATTTAAGTCATGAATCTAAGGGAATCTGTGAGTTCCTAGTTGTATGGCGTATGTAGAAGATAAGTTCAACTAATCCAGCAGATTCTTTTGAATGAATCTCAGTCATTTATACAATCATGTATACCAAAATAAAGGATGTGACAAAGTCCATGTTCCTAGACCTTACTATGTCAAGTCACCAGATCTGCACGTTGGACAAAACCACACCTCACCTAGCTGTCAAAACAAGTAAAGTTATGTAAGGTCAAAACCATTTTAGGAGGAAGATACATACACACTTCCATCAAGGTGGGAGCTTTTCAGTTTTCCCACCTGCACTTATTTTTCCAATCATGATCATCAACGATGAGGAAGAGCAGGATCACCTACCCCTAAACCCAACCAGTGAAACCAAACCACAGAAGTCCAAGAAGTTAGCTCTACTCCCTTTGATCTTCCTCATCTACTTTGAGGTTTCTGGTGGTCCATACGGCGTGGAGCCTGCCGTCAAAGCCGGTGGTCCGCTTTTCGCCATCCTTGCCTTTCTCATCTTTCCCTTCATATGGAGCATACCGGAAGCACTAGTCACTGCAGAACTGGCCACTGCCTTCCCGGGCAATGGAGGGTTTGTAATTTGGGCTCACCGGGCCTTCGGACCGTTTTGGGGTTCTCTGATGGGCTCCTGGAAGTTCCTCTGTGGGGTAATCAATCTAGCTTCCTATCCAGTTCTATGCATTGACTATCTAAAACTGGTATTCCCTGTTTTATCTTCTGGAGTGCCTCATTATATGGCTATCTTCTGCTCTACTTTGGTTCTGTCATTTCTGAATTATACAGGTTTGACTATTGTTGGTTACACTGCTGTGACATTAGGGGTTGTTTCACTCTCTCCATTTCTTGTTATGAGTGTCGTTTCACTTCCTAACATAGATCCTTCAAACTGGGCTAGCTTGGGTGAGAAGGGTGTCAATAGAAATTGGAGTTTATTCTTTAACACACTGTTTTGGAACCTTAATTTTTGGGATAATGCAAGTACCTTAGCAGGAGAAGTAGAGAATCCACAAAAGACCTTCCCTAAAGCTCTCTTTTCAGCTGGGATTCTCACTTGTTTTGGCTACTTAGTCCCCCTTTTGGCTGCCACTGGTGCTATACCACTACACCAAAATAAGTGGGTTGATGGATATTTTGCTGATGCTGCTGAACTAATTGCTGGAAAATGGCTCAAAGTCTGGATGGAAATTGGTGCTGTCTTATCAGTGATTGGCCTCTTTGAAGCTCAATTGAGCAGCTGTGCTTACCAGTTCCTCGGCATGGCTGATCTCGGGATCCTCCCTAAGTCCTTCGGGGCTCGATCAAAGTGGTTTAACACTCCTTGGGTGGGTATAATGGTGTCCATGATGATAGTGTTAGGAATCTCGTATTTGAGTTTCACCGACATAATTGCGTCAGTGAACTTCCTGTATAGCTTGGGGATGTTGTTGGAATTTGCCTCCTTTCTTTGGCTGAGGAGAAAACTTCCAGACATTCCGAGGCCATATCGAGTCCCCTTGGACATGTTGGGGTTAGTGGTAATGTGCTTGATACCTTCCGGGTTTCTTATCTATGTAATGACAGTGGCCACCGGGACGGTTCTCTTTGTGAGTGCCTTGTTAACTCTACTTGGGATATTGTGGTATTTTGTTATGCAAATTTGCAAAGCAAGGGACTGGTGCACGTTCAGTAACGAAGAAGACAGCTACAAGTCAAGAGGAGAAGTGATATTCTCTGGTTGAAACTTGGAAGTTAGATTAGATGAACACAACAAAACTGTAGAAAGAACATAACATGTACATCTTCCTGGTTCAGTAGTAGTTAAATCGTACCTGGTCATTACATTATGTACCTGTAGGTTATTAAACCATTGGATTCTTCTGTATACAACGTAGTCAATGGTTAGAAACTGGAATGGATTTCAAATTTGCACGTATTGAACCAGAATAGTAAGTAGGAACTCTACTCTTCATGTGTCTATCAGGATTCTTTAGACAGGAATATACTCAAAAATCACTTTTACATGATCTATTAAGAACAATCAGGAGTGAAAGCTAATTTATAACACCGCGGCCAGAGTTAACTTCGTAGTAGGCTAGTAGCCATAGTTCAAATCATTGGGAGAAAAGAGACCTCAGAGACATTAGCCTACTAAAGGTTCAAGGTTTTGGGAGAGGACTAAGCAGTGTTTCACCAAATCTAACACTAGTCCAAATCATTGATGCCTAATCCGCTTTCTTCATAAGGAGGAACAATCTTTGGTCCAGATTTATCGGATTTGATGTGCTCTTGTCTACCTTCAGACACATCAACAGCCCACCAAATGAAACATAAATTTCCCTACAGGCAAAACAAGAAACAACGACACAAACTGTTAATCACGTGTTCAAAAGCTTCACAGCGGCAGTAATGAAGCAAAACGCTGAAATCAAACATAAATTTTCCACCACCCCCTCCTCCGTAAATGATTCCCAGAAAAATGAAGAAAGAAAAGGAGAAGAACTTACGATTTTCCTTCACCCTCGACATCAGAGAAACGGTACACTTTTCCATGCATGACATAATCATATTTGTCTGCCAGAGTCTCCCTCGAGGTCTGAAATTAGGCTACACATTAGTATATCTTCCAAGCATAGCTAAACAGCACAATAGGATAGACAGTACTCTCCTGAAACTCTAAGCATGTGAGAACAAATTTGAAACATTCTGAACATAAAAGGCATTGTAAAAGAGTCAGCCACAAAAGATCACAGTAACTGAATCATATAATCAATATCCTACAATAACAGCAAACAACTTTGACTTGCAGAACCAGTCTGTCCTTTAGAAAGATCGAGACAACATCTGATCATCCATATTCTATAATACAAACAGCTATACCAAGTACCAACAGGAACAATACATAAAACTTGAGATTCAGAGAGCAAATGTTTCCAGGGACTGGAGAAGGGCAACAAAACTTAGCCACGCCTTGCAGAGACGGAGGTAACTTTTGGGGAGGGATTTTTTTCAAAAAATTATTACTTAATTTTCTAAGAATTTATAATTTTTTTGAGGTATTTATACTAGTGACACCTCTTACATACGCAAGTGACACCACTACAATGAATTTCTAGATCCGCCACTGATGCCTTGTTCACAGGCTTAGCAGTATCGAGTTTACTCAACTCTGTATAAAGTGGGCTACCAATGAACATCCTGCTGGTATAGCATGTGATACAAACACTAGTTGCCTTAACTGTGACTAGCCACCAGAAACTTTTCCTATTTACTCGAATCCAGGTACTTGTACACTATAACCAGTAAATTTGCTTTCGTACCAGGACACCCCCTACCCCCAACCAAAAAGAATGTCAAACGAAATAGCTCCATTATATATATGCAGGACAAGTAACAAATGCAAAGGCAAAACCTCGAAAGGCGCATGATCCCACTTAGATACAAGTCTATCCATATTGCACCAAAAGCTGTATTTATCCCAATTAATGTCATGACCTACACTCACAACATGCCACCAAAAGACTCAAAGAATCACCAATCACCAGTTCACCACAGTTCACCCAAGAAACAAAAGACAGAATGAAACTATATATACCGGGTTAAAGTATCCAGTGTCGGGATTGCCATCAGGGTCAAGAGAGGATGCAAGCACGATCGTGTACCTCTTGTCCTTATTGATGGGATACACATCAATGTTGACATCAAGCACTATATAAGCATCCATCATCTCACTCTTACCTTCAATCCTAGAAACTGCACAGCCACGCCATGAGAATACATAACAGTTCATAAGGAAAGGTCTAATCGGCACGGAAAATTTGTATGTACCCGTTTCATAAAGGAGACAGACTAATGACCACCGGAGGGTCATTGATCAACCTATTCTATCAATAATGATCCCGTCTCATATATGAAACGGGTTCACATAAGTTTTTGTGCATATTAAGGTCCGGTCTTTTTTTGGGGTAAGAATTAAAAGGTATCATTTGCATTTGCTAGTAAATAAATATTACCAATATGTATATTCCTACACAAAGGAAGTAAAATCAACAACAACTCTAACACAAGACCACCAATAAAGACATGATTTTTATTTGTTGTGTTAAAAGGAAGTACCTTTATCAAATTTCTTGCCATCTCTGTCAATCATGGTAATCTCAAATGTATCCTCAAAGAGCACTGGTGCCATTGCTACCTGCGATCACACAAATAAAATTTATACCCATTAATGGCCACCATAAGTTATTTTCAATTGATAACTTAATAACACAAAAAAGTAGTTGAGGAGTTGATACCTTAGAGTGAATATGGGGGATTGGGGTTCACTGTCGACGTGCTGGCGATGGTGTGTCGGGTGCTCGGCTTTGAGAGAGAGAGAGAGAGAGAGGTATCGGGCTGAGAAAGAGCAATTAAGAGAGAGTGGGTCTGGGGTAGAGACTCTCTACTAGAGAGGAGAGAGCTGAGTGACAACAGACCAACTGTACACGGTGAGGTAAGTAAGGCCTGACTATGGAGGTGGCATATTAAGCCGGCCCGTTTGAAACCGAACCGCACCCGATTTCACGGCCAGAATTTAATCCGAAACCGAAAGTAACCCAAACTAAACCGATTTCGATCCGAAGTAATAGCTAAACTCGAATAAACCCGAATCCGAATAAACTCGATTAATTTATCTTTATTAATATGACATTTACGCTAATAACAAATTTAAACAATTCTAACATATTTAAATTATAAAAAACTTTAATTATTTAGTTACATTTAACAATTTATATTGTCGGGCTGAAAATAGGAATAAAATGCTATCGAACCCGCCTTTACCTGAATCGAACCCGACCCAGCTCGAAATCGAATATAACACAAAATTGGTCAGAACGACTTCAACCGAAAAAACCCGATTCGGAACCGAATTGAACCCGATTGACCGGTCAATGATCCTAGCCCGAACCGAACCGAAACAGAACCGATAGGCCCGTATGCCACCTCTACATGACTAGACCCGACAGATATTTATGCAAAACAAAACCGTTTGCCCGATCCGAAAAACTGGATTATATAAACAAAAACTCGACGCGAATTTGAAATTGACCATACCCCAATAAAATCTGGTTCAAACTTGACCTTACCTAAATAACCCATTTGTCTAATAAGATATTCATAAATGTACGTTTAAAACATTTTACCATTTCAATTGATTCAAAACATACTAAAATAATTTTTTTTATTGAACATGATAAAATGTGCAAACCGGTTAGGTCAAACCCGACTAGAACCTGTTACGACATGAAAATGTCAAACCCGAAATGACCTAATCCGGGAAAAAACAAACGCAAAACGACTGAACTCGGAACCTAACCAACTAATCGACCCGATTGCGAGGTGTAGGTGTGACTGTGATCATTAGAGCTAGCCAACAGTTGATTTGTAGTCGGAAATCGAATCGAAGTCAAGTCGATTTAAATCGTATAAAGTCGAATTGGTGGCAAAAGTCATCGAAGTCGGTTACGAATTGAATCCGCGTGGTCAATACGACATCGGTTCAAATTTTTTCAAATTGACGATTCAAATCGAAAATTAAATCGGTTCAAAAACAACTTGCATCGCGTCGTTGGTCTGAATCAAATTGAAACCAAATTAAATGGGTGAATTGATAATATTCATTGAGTCACTAATGCATAAAACCTTATCTAGTCTCATGACCAAACAATAAAAGTGTAAAATGATAATAGTACAAACACGATGATTTGACGACCAAATACTAATAATTCCGTACACATATTATAGAACGAAGACTTGACACAACATGAAACAATTGTTGATAACAACTGCACTAGTATTCCGCTAGAACATGAACTAAGCAACGGGATAGTACTAATACGAATCGAAATCAATTGGATTGAATCGAATTGGATTAATGCGAAATTACCTTTCAAAAATTTGTAAAAATTTAAAGATGAATTATAGACATTAGGAAGAAAGAAAGAAAAAAGGTTGACAGAAAAACTGGCTGACATAATTTGGAAATAAGATGTTTAAATCAGTCAAATGGAACAAAATACAAAGCTTAACATAGTTAAGCGTTTATGCAACCTTGAGAACAATTAGCTGCTCTACAATAATACGATCCTCATATCTTGAAAATAAAGAGTTCTAAGAAGATGCAGAATGCGCTGCCAATCATGTGTCTATAGCTTCAGATGCTACTTTTAATTGATAGCTCTTTCTTAATCTGATCTTTCAACACACGTCTCAGTAGCTTGTTGGTAGCATTCCGTGGGAATTCTGGTACAATTTTTACCATGCTCAACTGCCAAAACAAGAATCAGATTTAGTTGAAAACACTCTACATGGATCGAGCAATACTCTTGCTATAGGAATCACATGTAATTCACAAGAAAATAGTATTTAGTAAATTCAAAAGCTTCTATGTGTAAAGATGTCACCTTAAACAGTGGATTAAGGTTTCGCTGAATAGCTCTGGAGAGCTGCATTCGCAGCTTCTCTGGGTCTCTCTTCGCTCCCTCCTTTAAGACCGCAAAAACAATAAGCATCTCAGGACCGCCTTCTGGGGGTGCTGTGCTGACCGCAGCAACCTCCAAGACACCTTCATCAGCCTGGCTGCATGCCCTCTCTATCTCTAATGAACTTGTCTATACCATGCAGCCAAAACAGTCAACCAAAGAACTATAGATAGTACTACTGTGTAGGCACACAACTTTGACAGAAAGGAGGCATCAGAAGATTACCTTTATGCCTCCAAGATTCATGGTATCATCAGCCCGGCCTTGCACAAAATAATACCCACAAGTAGTCCTTTTGATGAAGTCTCCATGTCTTCTGAGGCGCTGCAATGCCAACACACATTAAAATCAGTCAAAGAATCATAGTCACAACTGAAGATTACAAAGGACATTAGCTCCATACCATTCCTTTGTACACCGGCATTCCTTTGAAATAAACTTCGTCATGATCAGCATTTAGCAATCTGTCAGATGATCCCATGATTCGCGGCAATAAAGCAACTTCACCTTCACAAGGTTGATCATCAGGCTGCCAAGTAAATTATTTAAGTCAATTTTGCATATATTGCAAATGGTATCAAGTCCAGATGCAGTCAATTAGTCTTCATACGCAAAGTTACCAACATTTCACAATTATTAGCTTGGGCTGAAGAAGAACTTAGAAAATGGGATGGCACCAGAAAAATGTAAATGATCATGTGTGCTTATGATATGGTTGATTTGAAAGACTTGAAAATATATCAAACTAATAAAAGCCTACATAAGGAGTTCCATGCTCATCAAGGATGACAAACGCGGTAGACAAAGACGAAGTACTCATTGCGCCAAATGCTAGTGGTTGTAGTACACAACCCATAACATAGCCACCAGCCAGCTCGGTGCCTCCACAACATTCAATGATTGGTTTATACTGAATCCGAGATGAAAGCCACAAGTCATCATCTACGTTTGAAGCTTCTCCGCTGGTAGTAATCAACCTGCACAAGTTATGTTGCACATCAAGGACTTCTGCAAGATCAAAATTGAATTGGAACCCTTAAAGCGCATATTATTACCTTAAACTTGTCCAATCTAGGCCATCCATACAGCATGAATTTTTCCATGTCCTCACTAAGGTTGGTATACATCCCAAAATACTGACCCTTGCATCCTGCGTTGGATAACCAGAGGAGTCATGCAAGCCTAAAATCTAGTGAACAGATGGCATAATAATTTTATGTATTCTTCTGATATTCTACTTCATCTTTAATTAGCTAGTTCCGATAATTTTGAATTCGATACCAGTTCTCTTTGTGAAAAATTAAATGACATATTAGACGGTACTAACTGGCCATCACCATTTGAACTTTCAAGTCCAAAGAGAGTAAGAGTTACCTACCTGAATAAATTTACCGAAACCTCTTCCAAGAGGTGACCCATTATACAGAGCAAGAGTTGCACCATTTAGAAAGCAAGAAAAGAGCAGCAAAGGTCCAATTGTCCACCCGAAACTTGTTGGCCAACAAAAGACATCACCAACTTGAACATCCAAATGAGCCAAAGACTCACCAGCAGCTCCAATAGGAGATAAGTGAGTCCATGGTATGGCCTTTGGATCCCCTAAGTGTCACAAACAGCTTTGGTTAACTATCGAATCAAAGGGTACATAATACAAATGGAGAAAGGGTGAAGATATGCCACTATGAAGTCAGCAGGTTACCAGTAGTTCCAGATGAGAACATGATGTGGAGAAGAGAATCCCCCGGTACGTAGACTGGAGAGTAATACTTCGGCCTGTCCAGAATAAATTCTAAATCAGACCAAATTCAAAGAAGAATAAGTATGTCTACATGAAAAAAGAGGCAATCAATTGTGTCATTTTGTGTGTCATGATGAAGTGAATGCAGTGCAAGAACCCAAATGTTTGATGCTCTAGCTATTTCTGTGGATTATTAAACAGAAAGTACCTTGGTAGATGAGAACTCCGAGCTAAAAAATCATTCCATGATATGTCTTGCTTTCGAAGTGAGATGTTTACAGCATTTCCATCAGCTGGAATCACAATAGCTGTACATGATGTAGCTTCCGCAACTCGACTATATTAAGAGAAAAACAAAACTTTGGTAATCATGTGGATTTGTAATTACAGCTGAAAGACCAAAGCCTTAATTTATGACTTATTATTTTGATCATCTCAGTCTAATAACACACATTCATGGTCCAAGGAAAGAGCAGAGAGACTTACCTATACAAAGGAAAAGTTCGACCTCCTCTCAGTACAAAATCCTGAATTCAGAGGGTGAATCAGACAACTCCAATGAATCAATTGATGCTTGGCAATAAGTCAAATGTTAGAGGAAGCATAAAAAAGAAGACAGTAGATCGAGCATTTCTATCTCGATACATAAGCTGCTTACTGTGACTGTTCTGAAGTGGAATCAGTATTCATCTGGGAGCAAAAGGTTACCTGAGTGAAAATGGCCTTTGCTCCAGACACACGTAAGCGAAGTGCAATCTCTTTTGCAGAAAAGCTTTCAGCAATTGCTACAACACTGCGGCCAGTAAGAACGATAGCCAGGTATATGATGACTGCAGTAACTGTCATTGGCATGTCAATTGCAATGAGATCTCCCTTCGAGAAAGTGCTGTCTATGGAGTTAGCTGCACGCCTGCCAACAGCACAGACAACACTATCTTAGAGCAAGAAATAGGTCAATTGGTACACAAGATAATAGTCAACAAATTAAGAAAAATGATGTTAGGACAAATGCTATGCTATGCTATCACTAGGAAATATGATGAGCATCCACATCCATACATTACTCGTTCTCTTAATTCCTTGAGTGTCATCTGACAAACAGGGGAATCGTCGCAATTTTCATCCCTCCAAGTAACAGCCACACTATTGTCTGTCTTCCTTGGATGACTAGAAGGCATCAGACAACATTCTGCAATATTCAGAACTGAACCTGGCAACCAAGTCCCTCCAGGTTTTGACTTGTCTGTGTCATCAAGGATACACCTAGGTGGTTGATGGAATCGGACTGACATTTCCTTGAGCAAAATGGACCAAATTATCTGGACATTTAATATATTGTCAATACATATCAGAGTACAACAACAACAACAACAACCGAGTCTAATATCCATTCAATGGGAGTGCTCGGGAGTCAGGATGTACCCAACCATACTCCTGTTAATAAAGCAAGGAGGTTGTTTTGCAAGATTGACCTAAAGGAATTGCTGCATTGAAGTATTGACTACGTACTACGAAGTTACGAGTATAATATTCATCATGCACTTACATCAGGATTCTCAGCAGAGAACTTGGAAAACGCTGAGAAACTAGTAATAGGATCCTTGTAAGACTTGCCCAAAAGTCTTGGTCCATGAGCCTGCATTAGGCGACCCAAGTTCGAATACCGTGACTCGTTTTCAGAAGGGAACCAGTAGAAAGGTAGCCCTTGAAGGGAAGCATCCCAACGAGAGTAGATGGTGTAGTAGATGAGCTGGTGGAGCGAGTGTGGATGATCAGGCCGTAGCAGCTTGCGGGCAACCACTTCCCGCCATATCTCAGTGGCTGAGTGATTACCCGCGGCCAAGACTTGTGCAAGAGCATTGGCAAATGAGTCAGCTTCCTCAGGACTCAAACCTGCTTGAATAAAATCATCTGCTCTCAGTTCCTCTATGCACTTCGGTTTCTTACTCCCCTCCATTGACTCTCCTCTTTTTGTTTCTTATAAGTGAATTAAGTGAAACTGTACTGTTGTACTAAAACTATATGCAAGTGTTAGTGCAATAATTTCATTTTAAATTTAACGTAAGACGGGCTAGACGGCACTAAACTAGCACATGATTATTCGTTTCTTAAGTGGTAATGATTAAACTTGTTAGGCTAAAGGATCGAGTATCCTACCAAACCTATATACTAATCGTCCCACATCGGTGAAAGAGGGGAGATTTACCAAGATGTGGGACAATCCACAATTCACCATACACATAAGAAACCTAAGTTACCTAACAATCTCCCCCGTTCACATGTGCATACACTTACGTAGATAGCAAGGGGAGAAGAGTTTAATCATAAATTATACTCACTCTATCCCCAATTTAGTGTCATTTTTAACTAAATCACACATATTAAGAAAACATCATTTATTGACCATTGTAATCAACAAAAAATAATATTTTCCCAACTTTGCCCCTAATTAATATTGTGTTCATACTTTTATAATTTGACAACATAATAAATATTAGGGGTATTAATGAAAAGTTCTTTAGAATGGTAGTTAAAAAGGACATAATTTTGGGACAGAAATAATCACCTAAAAGGACACTTAATAAGTTACGGAGCGAGTAGAACTACATTATTACAAAGGTGCTCGGTTGGTCTCTTACTCTCTCTCGCTATTGGCTCAACGTCAATTAGCTTATACAATTTCTCTAAGTGGTACTTTGAATATGCCGTTGTGGGCCGTTTTGGCGCAATTTCGTCTCATTTAAAAGTAAGCTAGGCACGCCGCCCCGTAGGTCGTCGTGAATTAATTAAAGTCTGCGATCATCATAATCAAAAATAAACTTTAGTCATAGATTAAAGAAGTCGGGGCCTCTTGGTAGGAGAATCATTAATGATATGGTTCAGGTTTGATACGAAAGGAATAAGACCCTTAAACAATATCTATATTCTTCTTAATTAGTACTCCCTCCGTCCCTAGTGTCATTTTTAACTAAATCACACATATTAAGAAAACATCATTTATTACCATTGTAATCAATAAAAAATAGTATTTTCCCAACTTTGCCCCTAATTAATATTGTTTTCATACTTTTATAATTTGACAACATAATAAATGATAGGGGTATTAATGAAAATTGCCTTAGAATGATAGTTAAAAAGGACATAGTTTTGGGACAAAAATATTCACCAAAAATGACACTAAATTAGAGACGGAGGGAGTAGTTAGTACGCCCTCAAAAAAAAATAGTAGTTAGTACAAGGCGTATTATATTGATGACTCGGTTAAGTTGACAATTTGCCGAGTGTTTAATGCGTGTATCAAGCAGCTAGCGTTTACAGGATAATGCAAATGGAGTTCGTCCATCTCAGATTAATTAAGCCAACTATATATTTATCATTTTATCATCTAAGAAAAGTTTGACCAGATTTTTGCAATGCTAACGGCAACAACACCGATAACCACAGCGACAACTACCACCCACCCCACCCTCCAGGGCATCAACATCCAAAGACAACTATTGGACCACATGAGGAAATTTGAAGGAGTGATCAACTAAGTAGTACGTGCAACCTCTAGACATGGCGGAGCCAGGACTTGTTTTGGGGTGTCATACATAAAAATCGATTTGGTTTCTATTTAACTCGATTTGACACCCAGTCAGCGATTTGAATCATCGCAATAGCATCGGCCACTTACGATTCGATTAGACTTCGATCCGATAAGCCACCAATTCCGCTTTATACGAATTACAGCGACTCAATTTGATCCAATTTTTGTCTTCAATCAACATTTCCCATACCACTCCGCAAAGCCAACAATTTGCCCAACAGAAAAGTTGCCATTAAAAACCCACAATTCCAAAAAAAAAAAAACAAAAAAAAAAAGACGACGTTATCTGCTATGAGACCAGCAAATAAACCCAAGTACCCAACGAATTGTCATTCCTCAAGAAATTGAAGTCCCTCTATAAATCCAATACAGATCAGACAAATTACCCATAACTAATTTCAAATTTTCTCTAAAAAAAAATTTTGGGTAACATGTGGATTACACAAGCCACTTCGAACTGCCATACCCCGATACAAAGAATGTAAATTAAGGCATTAGAAAAAGTTACAAAAGCATTTCTGCTATCTGAACAGCATTCAGTGCAGCTCCTTTGCGTATTTGATCGCCACAAATGAAAATGTCCAACCTGCAAAGATTGAGGGTGTAAACTTACAGCAATATAAGTTCTAAACTTAGTGAAAAGAATCATATAAAATATTTTCGAAAAAAAGTGGAAAGTATCATATATACCCCTTATCTCCATCTTGAGAGACATCACGCCTAATTCTACCAACAGCAACAGCATCCTTATTTGACACCTCTAATGGGGTAGGAAAATGGTTTGCTGCACGATCATCAATTACCACTACACCAGGAGCATTCTTCAAAATCTCCCTCGCAGTGTCCTGCAAAAGTGTTTAACACAGCTTTTTTTTAGTACCAAATGTATTTCTTTATGTCAAAAACCAGTTCTTATGCATTCACAGAAAGAAGTGAAAGACATGCTCAAATGTCCAACATCTGAAAAGCATATGCTGGAAATTTGACTCTGAAATCATTCATTTAACTCCAGATGTGTAAGGACTAAGGACTATCCAACATGTTTACAAGGCAGTAAGCTAAAAGCATAAGACTCTTTCTTTGTTTAGAGCTAAGTACCATAACCAGAAGCGGACTTGAGAAGAGTCAAATTCAAGAAAAGATGTAATAGAACTGTAGGACTAGCACTTCACTGAATGAGTATCCACACACAAGTACAGTCCTGTAGATTTCAGAGTACAGTCCTTGTTACTCTGCATATACTCCTCCCCAATGACTTTCACAATTATCACCACCATTTTTTAAGCACCTTTCACACATCTGTTTATCAACCAGACGGAAATAATTTATTCTCTTTTAAATCAACTTGCGGAAATCACAGGAACTACATGGAGGCCATTCACATTGATCTACTGGAAGACATCTTCTCTTGGTTTAAGGATCAATTTGAAGGTCAGTTGGAAGGGAGAATTTACAAAAAATTGATAAATTCACTGGAAGTAAAGAATTTACATCCTCAAATATCCATTACCTAAAAGCATCTGCTGACATTAGACTCGTAGAATCGTTCATCGGGCTTTTTACATGTGTACAGAATTCCAACATTGTTACAACTTACAAGGCAGTAAGCAAACAGTGTAAGTCTCAAATCCCCTTCAGGTTAGAGTTGTAAGAGTATAGGTTCTAATAACAATGGACTTTAACTGAGTCATAGCAAGGTGCCACTGCCTTGAAATCGAATTCAGGATAAATAGGGTTCAAACATGACAGGCCGAGCTACTCCCAATGGTTAACTCGGAGACCCAGTCACTCGCCCCTTCGAGGAAGAAGGTAAAGAGGTGCACACCTCTTGCTCAGGAAGATCAGAAAAGAATGAAACAGGAAAGGAGGGAGTGTTTAGAAGCCGAAAAAACAAATCAGAAACGGAATGAATAGTACAATGATCGAATAGGCTCCAGAAATGTAGGCTAGGTCAAGGAAGACCCACACCCGCATCAATCCAGCATACACTGACCAAGATGGCGACACCACATGCATTTGTGTGAGTTAGCATAGTCCTAACCTCCCCCATAAAATCTATGTAACTTATTGAATCCCACCACCACACAAGATTGCTTACTATAAAAAAACACAAGGAACAAGCTATAAACTAGCAATGTGGGACATCAAGCGAATCAGAGAAAGAGAAAACTCCCACCAAAATAGAAAGGGACCAAAAGAGAGCTTCTCCAATGGCTTTGAGAGACATGCTTCCAACAAGAGTCAAGTACCATAACAAGAGGACTTGAGAGAAGTAAAAAACATAATGAAAGATGTGTAATTAAACTGCATGATTAGCAATTCACTAAACATGTTTTGCTTTATGCACACTTATCTATGGACCTGCAGAGTGCAGAGTAGAGTCCTTGGATCACAACCTTCACTACACAAGTTTCACTATGATCACGCATCTGTTTTAAACTCATGTGGTAAAAAATTATCTCTTCTCAAACTAAAGTCTCTTTATTTATGGGTTCACCTTGTGAAAACACAGGAACTACATAGAGTCCACTTACATTGACCCATTGACCTACTAGCAGGAATCTTCTCTTCGTGGAAGTGAGGATCTATTTGAAGGTCAGTCCCAAGGGTCTCAAAATTGTCATCCATGAAATCAACACAATATGAGAGATTGTGATCTCGTCTGAGAGAAATGAACTAAAAATGATGAACCAAGGTTGAGAGCAACTGTAGAGGGGAAAAACCCAAAGTTCCACGGAACATCATGAAATGGAAGAATATAGGACTCTGCACAGTCTTTAATTCTTCGAGAAATACATCTGGAGCTTATAACATAATCCAGATAAGAAAGACTTTCAGATTGACTCATCTTGCAGATAATTCATAAAAAGGAATATACAGTTCCCTATGACCCTATCAAAAGAACTGCATTGTCTTGGTTTACGAATCTTGGGCAGACTATTTCATCCTAACATAGGAGAGAAGGGATAAAGATTGTACATTGTGGCAACGAGAAGCATAGTCAAACTTGATAGATGGATGGAGGTAGCTGAGCACCGGGGTGGGAGAAATAGTAAGAGAAATACAACCTTTTACTACAAGGGGACCTATTTTCTTGTGAAGAAATTCCTCCATTTTTGTCAGGACTGTTATAACATAAAATTCATTGCCGGTCTCAATCTCGGATAAAGGAGTTGAGTAGCCTAGTAGGCCAATGAAACCTAGTCACTTCTCCTTGGCAAGGACCAAAATTTTGTTTGCTTGTTTATGTGATTGTGTGCGTGTAGATCCCATTTGGTCATCGCCTGCCGACCCCAAGTGGGTTTGGGACCAAGGCTTTGGAAGAGGAAACAAGCAAGTAAAAAAAAGATGATGGAGCATTCAAATACCATAAAGTCTAAGAAGTACCTCATCAAGGGGCTGCTCAAATTGGAGATTTACACTTTCAGCATGTGCACGCATCACAGGAACCCTTATACATGTAGCGGTAACCCTCACATTAACATCATTCTGGATCAGACAAAGGATGAAATTGTTACAGATCTCACCAGAGTTTGCATTAACACTTCGCAATAAAAATTACACCAATCAATCAGAACTGAAGGAATCAAATTTAACTCTCAGTCTTACCCAAATTTTCCTTGTTTCCTTAACTAATTTCATTTCCTCCTCATTGTATCCATTGGAGAGGACAGGTGCGTTGTGGGAGAACAAGTTAAAAGCATACTGCAAGCAGAGACAATACAATACAGATTGCTCAGCAACCAACACGCCAATCAGAAGAAAGACAACCTTGTTATCAATATTAGAAATACACACCTGTTGGTTAAAGATGTTGCAAGTAGGTGGCTTGTCTTCCAAAACCTTCAAGCGGAACAACACCAGACATAATTAATGAGCTAACCATAAAAACTCATTCCACAATTAGAGTACTACATGAACCAACACAAAAGACACATAAAGTACCTCACGGGTTTGTTGTACAAGTTCTTCCATAGCAGCAGCACCAGCACCACTAGCTGCCTGGTAAGTACTCACCACCATACGCACAACCTACACATTTCAACCCATTTCACATAAAGTAAGACAACTGATCAACTGCAAAGAATCTTTTAGTTCCCTACGTGCTACTCCACTCATCCTCCTCTCGAACTTTTTTCTCTCTCAAAAAGAAAGCTAAACACGCCAAGTAGGACATTCATTTCTACTCTTAGTTTCTAATTAAACCCATTCTAACCAACATGTCTAGTCCCGATGAAGTTGAAAGAATTATCTACATCTTTCAGCTCTAGGTAATTATGAACTATATCAAAATGGCTAAGAAAACCTTATAGTGCTTCTTATTTTCTGTGAAGTTGCGGGAACTCAATACTTCAATGGAGCAAATGCATTTAAGGGTCAATCTCAGAAACAAACTCCCTATTAAAGTAAACAGGGATAAGGTTGCGTACATCCTGACCCCCGAGCATTCAATGCACGCCCATTGAATGGGGATTACACTCGGTTGTTGTGCATAAAATTTGTAAACGTTCTAAATAAATTGTTTATAACATAACAAAATACAACTTGCAAATTCTAATTTACCCTACATTGCGACCACTAATTAATGGACAATTAAATCTAGACAGACAGAGTATATATATAAAACAGGTGACCCATTAACTATAATTAGTGACCCTTTTCCGATCATTGATGACCCCCATTAAAACTACTACTTACATAAACATAAAACGGGTGCACACAAGTTTTTGCGACAATAAAATGAACAAAAACGAATCGGTCAGAGAGTCACAAACCTTGGCGCGGCGGTGAAGGGGAGTAGCAGCCATGAGGCAAATAATAGTAGAGCAATTCGGATTCGCAATAATAACCCCTTTCCCACTCCCAAGCTTAATCCCAGTCATAGCCTCAGGGTTAACCTCAGGAATAACAAGCGGAACCCCATCAACCATCCGAAAAGCGGAGCTGTTATCGACAACAACGGTCCCATTCTGGGCCGCAATGGGCCCAAACTTCTTACTAATGGACCCGCCAGCGCTGAAGAGGGCTATGTCGACGTTTTTAAAGCTGGTCTCGTTCAGCTCTTGGATTGTGTAGGTTCTGTTCTCGAACGTGAGGGTCTTGCCCGCGGAGCGAGAGCTGGCGAGGAGGGTGAGGTTGCTGTAGGGGAAGTTGCGGGAGGAGAGGACGGATAGGAATTCTTGGCCTACTGCTCCTGTTGCTCCTACTATTGCTATTGATGGGGCGTTGGCTTGCAGGGACATGCGCACTTTTGTTGGTGTGTGAGAGCGGAGTTTGGTGGGGTTTCGGGAAAGGAAGGGGGTGTGGGTTGGGGTGTGAGTTAGGGGCATTTTGGGAATGTGGGGATGGCGGCG
>ONZK01001153.1:69378-80055 GCA_900322385.1 Pharnaceum exiguum | reverse complement strand
AGGAAGGGTAGGGGAGTGGCAGGGGGGGAAAAGGAAATGAGGAAAGATTTGGTGGGGGGTTTAGTGGAGGGGGTTTATACGGACTGGTCAGCTAGGGATTTTAAGAAGTGACTAGTGCTAGTATTAAAATTGTTGGGTATTGTGAAAGGCTGACCATTGCGAAAGGGCAAGGGGTACAAACGACTAATAGTGTCTGTTACCGTAACAGTGAAAAGTCAGTGAAGTTAGAGAACGTAGCTTAAGCTAATCAGCTGCCGGCTTGTCTAATTACTAATTACCAGCAAGTCTTTGATATAACGGATGTCAGTATACAGTGTGGATTTATGACTAACAATAAATGTATTTACTAATGACATTAAAATGTGAGTAATGATATATAATGTAAGGTTTTGAAAAAAAGAATTAGAGATCATATGTATTATTTGGGAAATTTGTTGTAATTGTTATTTGGAAAATTATTTAATGTATTCTTATAGTCCAATTGGGAGCATTGTTAGTCTTCCCTAGTCCCTTCACACAAAAATACAAAAAATAAAATTTCGTTAGAGTTGATAAGGCAGAAAAGGTTTGAAGACTTTGGGTCGGTTTTAAGTTCAAATATAATTTAAAGGATTCTTATTCAACAGGGGAAATTTGTTTACACAAACTTGGGAGTTTCAAGCAACTGTCATCTCAAAGAGAGAGACAGAGAGAGAGACAACACATTTGTGAATATCTCAAATAGGCCAACCTAATCCTAACTGAATTGAAATGTTGAATTGGCACCTATGAGTTCTTGATCACTCAAAACTGTACCAGTCCTAATGTCTAATACAACGTCCACTTACCATTCTAACTCCTTCCACAAAATACTAGCGTCGCAGCAGATTGAATTGAACTGGGCACTATAACATTGGGATTACAGATAAGCCATACAGATTAAGAGAGGAGGAAATGCTAATTGAACAAAAGATAATAAAAATGCAAACAAAAAATGACAGAGAAAATACAAATACAACTTGAATTGCATGTAATAGCACCAAAGCACCATTGCTGTTGCACCCTACAGTCTAAGTAGAAAGAAGGCCGCCACAACTATACATCAAAAGATAATTAAACTCAGGCACTATTTGGGAAGACCCCAATGTTGACGGCTACTTCTGAAGCATTATACTCTCTGTTCAGCATAATATATGCTTTCTTCGTTCCATCAGGCCTGCAAAACCAGGTACAACATAAGAGCAGATTCATTGGAGAATTAGAAAACTAAAAAGCTTGCACTCAACTCTACACCACATAGCCAAACATAGGTTCCTATCTCAATACCATCTACAGCCTAGCATTATGTTCCCACATGCAGTAAACACAAACTTTGATAGATCCGAGGACTGAACTACATTTTGCCGAAAGTTACACTCTCACCTGATTGAAGTGTTGATTTTTCTGATCTTAACATCAAAAAGGCTGTTGACAGCTTCCCTAATCATTTTTTTATCAGCACGAGCATGCACATTAAAAAGTAGGGTGTTCTCTTCTGCCATAAGTTGAATGGCTGACTCAGATATGACTGGAGTTTTAATTATCTGATACGGATCAAGGACCCTGCGAGGCGGTGGGGGCTTGACAACTTTCTTCTTCTTTGGAGGTTTGGGTTCGCTAGCAGTTGGTGCCTCTACTTCTGCAGCCTTGGCAACCTCCAGACCTACATACGCCAACTCAGGCTTATTAGACAAATCAACAGTAAATGACAATTGTAGAAGTAATTACAAATCACTTTTAGAAATCAAATATCATTGTTGCACTGCCGTAAATAATTTATTTTCTTTCCTTGCTTTGTATTTGTTATAACTCTCACCCAACAGTATTTTAAACAGATTCGCGTATACACAGTCAATTGTCAAGACTATGGGTTAAAGGAACATGTGATTTACTAGCAAAGCAACACTTTGTTGGTAAAAACTGAATATTTCTACAGAAAAGAGACGGAACAAGTGAAGTAAAGCTTTTAAAAAGAAGGGATGGCACGAGGTGAATTCATCCAAGTTACGGACATCACGTAATCTTCTTAGTGATAACCAGGATGCATACAAAGGTTACAACTAGCAGAAGACAAAAATAACAGAATTGCGGATGGAAGCAGTGGGGTTTCTCTGTTTAGCTTTCTGCATTCAACAACAGTAGATCAAATAGTAAACAATCAACCACAAACATCTTCAGAAATCTGACATGATAGTCTATGGCAGTTTCTACAGGTACAAAGGATAAACTCCATCAGGGCTCCTGATCATTTAACCACTATCTAATAATACACAACTGGAATTCCTAAGGCCTGTGTGGCCACACTTCTCGTAAGCTTGCTTCTCATTGTGATTTCTCTCTCATCCTACTTCTACCTTTGATCCCATTCAAATAATAGCTTCACAGAAGGTCACCTTTAGCAGTTCAGCCTCTTTGTGTGACAAGGGCTAGGTTGTGGCCATTGTAGTAAAAACTGAATGTGACACCAAGAAGGCTAAAACAATGAGCTTAGTATTGAAACTTCTGCTTTCAAACCTAAAGGTCAAACAGGATGAAGAAAGATGGGGTAAAAGGACAGGACGGGGAGAAATGGCAAAACAGCCAAAACTTGCAGAACCTTCGCGCAACTATACATGGATGGCAAAAAAAAAACACTGAAACACAAGGGAACCAAGTTCTACTACTATGTAACTTTGTCAAACAACATGCATGTTTGGATCACAAAGAATTACATAAGAAGAGAAAGTAGCATCCGACAAGTACCACTCTTGTGATAGTCTAAAAGCAACTTCATAATAACCAAAATCAGAGTACAGTGTCCTCATCTTCTCAACATATCACCAATTGTCTCACAACTTACAAGTAATTCATAACATATGTGCCGTGGAAGTAGGTTATGTACATCCCCTTTGTTTCAATCATACCTAAGCAAAGGTAATTATAAAATGGCATGCAATCTTCCACCCTGCCAAGGGCACGAGCGCGAGCACGAACAGAACATGCACCCACACACACAACACGCATCCACCCCTTGCACACAGACACACACACGCAAAAAGAAGAAGATATATATCGCCCCCAATCTCGTGACTGGTGAAAGGTGATGCCGTCAATTCTCCAAAAGCAAGCACACTTAGTATGCACTACAGAATAGAACCTTCATCCAAGTTGATAATTAGCCTCATTTAAAGCAACAAAGGCTAGGTTGTGGTCGTTGTAGTAAAAGCTGCCATTTGACTCTAAGGAAGCCAGAACCAAAAGCTTTAAATATTGGAGCTTGTGCTTCTACCTTAAAGATCATGCAGGAAGAAGCAAAAGGAAGATAGGGTAGGAAGACAGAGGGGGTGAGAAAGGTCAGAAAGCCACATCTCACAGAAGAAGGACCCTCTCCAAGCTATACATCTTTACCCAAAAATTTCAGGTATGGACAGTAATGAAAAATGGAAGTAATTTAATAACGTCAGATACTCTTATGCATGAGAGTTAATTTCTACATCCTCCAGAAACAAAAAAAAAAAAAAATGAAGGCCCGACGAAACCAAGTTCTATGGCAACATAACTTTAACTAGTGCCCTACAAACACACCGTAAGTTGGAAAAAAAATCACATACACAGAAATTGCACGTACTAAGAAGAGAAAGTACCAATCCTGTGATAGTTGAAAGTAAACTTCATCACAGGCCAAAATCAGTATAAGATGCACTCATATTCTCAACAGTTCACCTAGTGTTTCACAACCTAGAATTTACATTTGTCAAATATGCACTGCATGTGTTGTACATCTGCTGCGGGTAGTTACAAATCATATGCCTCCTTCCGCAGCTAGCGCGCATACAGGAAGATGATATCATCACTTCCCCAAAAACATATGACATAACATATACTACAGAAAATAGAACCTTCTTGCTGATACTATGAACAATGGTAGCACACAGTGGCAAGCAAAAGAATTGGCTATTTGCAGCAGCTACAAAAGTGGCAAGGAAAACTAAATATGTACAATGTAACCGGTGGTGGTCTCAATATCATGCCTAACCATGCCTTTCTCTCCAATAACAAATATTAACTCATTCAGCACCGCAAAAGAAAAAGAAATAAAATCATCTACAACTTAGCAGTTGGACAATCTCTAGCCAAATCACTCATCCAAACCAAAGTCATTCATATAATAACACCTCAAATGACCAAGACCCAAGATGCAACTTTATATCTTATTAGAAGAACCAGTGTCACACTAAGCTAAAACCAAATAAAAGAAAGGAATTTCAACTAAAAAACACATTATTTTATCACATAGTTTTGGCAGCTCTACCTATGAAGACATAAAAGATAATTCTCAAGGGTCACACATCCATAGTTTTCTACAAAGCTTAATACTTCGAATTGTAAAGGACTCACCAAGAATTTTGCATTATGATACAAGCTTAGCCAAAATGCAAACAAACCCACACAAATTTTGCAAAAAGCTAACACATTTTTTTAAAAAAAATGTTACAATTCTAGGAGAAAATAACAAAAGGGTGAGAGGTTAGTACATACCAGCACCCTTTTGGGGAAAACCCACATGAGAAAATCCAAAGGCAAGTTCATGGCTCTTAGTTGAGTGAGTAAAGATGCCAGCTTTGCGGGTAAGGCAAGAGACTTGAGTTGTTCTCTTTGGAATTTGGAAGGTCAGAGGAGAACCATTGTTGAGGAGAGAGAATGGAGTGCGTGGTAGAGAAGGTGATGATGATGATGATGATGTTGAGAGGTAAGTCATGTTTGGCGCTGTGACTGCCATTGACATTGGAGAGAAAGAGAGGGAGAGAGTGGGAGAACAAAACTAGTGAGAAAGTGAGAAGGATAGGATAAGCTGTTTCTTTGCTATCCTTTTGAACTGCAGTTAGTTCAATTGGCAAGTCTTGTTAAATTTTTTTTTTAAAAAAGGGATTATTGGGAATAAATTTTGTTTTTTGTTTTTCCTTTAAATTATGGAAGAAACTACTTTAATAACTTTTTTTAAAATTAACAATTCTATCTCTATTTTCTTAAATAAGGGTATGGTAGCGTACATCCTATCCTGAGCATCCCCATTGAATGGGGATTTACACGCGGTTGTTGTTGTTGTATAGTTATCGCCATTTTCAACTTTAGGTGATTAAATATCGACTATACCAAAATGGCTAAAAAAAACATTCCCGTACTCCTTATTTTTTTTGATGTAGCAATTCGTTAGGATCAATCTCGGAAACAACCTTCATGTTTTGTAAAACAGGGGTAAGGTTGCGTACATCGTGACCCCCGAACACTTCCATTAATTGGGGATTAAACTCGATTTTTGTTGTTGCTTGACCATTTATAGAGTTAAAAAAAATTGAACCTTTTTGCTCACAGATTATCAGTATTTCTCTGATAACAAAAGAAAATGACACCGTAATTTTATCTCTAATTCTTAGGTACACCCGGTCTACATATACACCAGGTGAATTTATGACTTGTATTATATCATATACTCCCTCCGTTCATAAATAAGTGTCGTTCTCACTTTTCGAGATAAATTTTGATTATTAATTTGTGAGAAAACTACTTCAAGTTATAAAATGAAATTATTGTCAGTAGATTCGTCTTGAGATGTACTTTCGTAATATTATGGTTTTATAATTTTTTGTTGGATAGATTTTCGATAATCTTCGGTCAAAGTTGAAACACGTAAAACGAAAACGACACTTGTTAATGAGCGGAGGGAGTATCATTAGTCACATTTTTGATCACATTAATCAGTACTTTTATTATTAGTCATAAATTTAACTGGTGTAGTGTACATATTGTGTACCAAAGAACTTGCTTTTTTTATTTATTATAGTTTCCACTTTTCACTTTATTCATGAGTATTTTTATTTGATACGGAGTAGCAATTAGTGGTTAGCACATTTGAGTATTTGACTACTTAAGTACTTGGTAGGAGACTATCCCATTACATTTTCATTTCTTTTTTTGTTTTACCATTACATTTTCATTTGATTCTATAAACAACAACAACGACAATAACAACCGTGAGTAAATTTCCATTAAACGGGGGTGCTCGGGTTAGGATGTACGTAACCTTACCCATGTTTAAGAAAAAAGAGAGGTTGTTTCCGAAATTGACCAATTGCTTCATTAAAGTACTAAGTTGCAATAACTTCACCAAAAATAAGAATTATTGGAAGGTTTCCGAGATTGACCATTTGATTCTATCACTTGAGGCAAAACGCGATTTGATACTGTGTATTGCCAGTAGCCACTAATTAGAAAAAAAAAAAATGCGTCGAGTAAATTCAGAGGGCAAATTAGATTACAAAGCACCAAGAATTAGTACAACATCTACATCAATGCGTTTTCTTCTGCCAGCAAATAATAATGGCTCCTACTGATATCCAGAGTTACGTAAGAAATTACACCTATATCTGAAGCAACAGACATCTAATCTTCTGTTGCAGCAAGTGACCAAAGCGACACTGATCTTAGGAGAAGTCATTACAGTAGTTTCAATCGGAAGCAATCACAGCACCAAACAAGAGGATCCTAGCTTGTTGTTTTCTTTTAATCTGCTCTTTCTAGAGATGTAAATCTATACACAGCATTCGCCCAGACGAATGGAAACTAGCCAAATACTTCTACACGAGCCCCCCGAGGAGCAGTCGCTACGGCAGTCTCTGAGTCTTATTCTGGCAAAGCCTGGGCTCCACTTTTACACGATGTAAATCTCGGTGAGGTCCAAAATTGTGTTCTCTACAGATGAGCGTGGTACCCATTATATGCAACTTAGTGTTACACAACCAAAGGTCCTAACTTAATTTACAATAGAAATTTCTGTACTTGGGCATTCCACATCATCCCTGATCATATATTGAATCTCTGTCAAGGTCCTGACTCCATCTTGGGTTGTACCCCACATGTATGCCAAAGATCATTATTCACTGGAATCACCAAAGAAAAACAAGCACATCAGTATAACCAAGATCATGGAGTCTGCTCCATAACACTCGCATAAATGAAAAACCTTCGAATCTATGCAACTCTGCCTATGGACTTATCTTTGTAATATTCATTGCTGGTTAAGCCCGGAAAAAGGTAAGAGTTGTGTAGTAAGCAAGTGACAGCGAACGCGTCAAACTAAGTCACATCTCCTTGACATGGATCAAATTTTGGGATGTGTGTGCGACTGTGGTCTGGATACCATTTGGTCCTTGCAAGACAACTCCAAGTGAATTTGGGACCAAAGCTTTGGAGAAGAAGAATAAAGGTTGTGTAACCCCTCACCCCGAAGAAAAAAAAAACATAGTGAATTGTGCATAAAAAATAGTAGTAGACTGTTGCCAAAAAAAAAGGTAGTCTGGTACAAGTGGAATGGAAAGTTATATGGCTCTGCTATTCTCAAACAGTAATCTAGTTTTCTTAGCGCTATCAAGAAGTCTAGGAATAAGATGTATAGAAATGAGATTTCAGGTTTTATAATGTCGCCAAGAACAGGGGAAAAGTCTAGGCTTGGTAACCTTATCTGCTGACGGGTGCAAGATGAGGAAATACACAAAATTCTGCAAAGAAATGACAGGTAGAGGTAAAAAAAATGATGTGAGGATGAGAAAATGGAAATGATAAAAAAAAACTAATGAGATCTCAGATTCTTTTAATCTACAAACTACTTCCATATAAAGTTCACTCAAACATGAACTCGTGTTTAAAGCTATTCGAGATGATGATGCTTATTACTTTATTAGGGATTCAGCGGTGACACTGGGGAACAAGGGAAATACCAAAAGCGTGAAAAATATTCAGAAAGTAGTAAAATAGGAGAAGATAGCAGAATCATACATGGCAGAATATTATTGGCAAGATTGTAATCAATCGCCACGGGGAGCTCTTGCAGCTGAATTTTGCCCGAAAATTCTTTCATGCTGCAGTTGTACAATCATTGCAATTAAGCAAGAGAACAAATGACTTAAATAAGAAGAGAGGAACAGAAAAGAAATTACGACAATCTCCATCTTACTTCTCCAATATGGAACCAATATTATTGATGTTGTCTCTGGCACGACAAAAGAGACCAATATTCTCCTGCAGCTGAACACAAAGATCCATTATAATGATACTAGCAGTATTCAAAAGGTGTTAGTCCAGAGATATCCGGTGAAAAATTGGAAATTAGCAAAATGAAGATACGTGTAAAGATGGTTTCTCAATTGCATTATAAAGGCTTGACGGTTTTGTTATTTAAAGGATTAAAAAAACATCCACACCCCATAGGAGAAAATCGTGGCAGACGGAGAGCCATGACCACGTACAATTGTACAAGGAATCACTTCCAATAATGGAATCATGAAAAACATCCACACCCCATAGCAGTATTCAAAAGGTGTTAGTCCAGAGATATCCGGTGAAAAATTGGAAATTAGCAAAATGAAGATGTGTAAAGATGGTTTCTCAATTGCATTATAAAGGCTTGACGGTTTTGTTATTTAAAGGATTAAAAAAACATCCACACCCCATAGGAGAAAGCGTGGCAGACGGAGAGCCATGACCACGTACAATTGTACAAGGAATCACTTCCAATAATGGAATCATGCCCAGAACCTCATGAACATGGAAGATTTGAAGAGAAAACCTAGGATACATGACTAGTATATACAGACCGAAGAATATCTTATCATTTTAAAAAAGTGGAAAATGCTCAAAGTTCTAACAAGGGATTAAAATAAAAGAGCAAAAAGCACCCACGTAGATCTTAAATTGAAATCCATTAACTCAATCAATAGAATGGTTACAGGTTGAGATGACTATAATAATTCATAGCAAACAACTGTATGATTCTATGACAGGAGTGCTTATGGTAATTTGCATAGAGAATGGATGTCAAAATCTTAGTTTATCTCCTCTACAGCATGAGCAACCAAACAATTCGATCTTCTCTTTCCTATATAATGTTTAATAACTTGCTCAAGAAGTAAGAAGAAAAAGATTGAAACACAGGAATTAAAAATAGTCATTCGTGTACAAAATTCGAAGTACACAAAAGATTGATAAATAAAGTCATTCCATGCAGAAGATACTCACCTTTAACGATGACAAATTATTATTAATTTGAGTGAAAGCTTGAAAATTCTGCTCTAACAGCTGCTTAGCTTTGCTGCCCAATACTGTCACAGGGGGGAGTCAAACAAATGAATTAGAAAGAACAGATACGCCAAGAAGTCAGACACCATATTTGTGTCAACTACTTAAGGGAGTTATGATAAAAACAGGTTCTTCATTTGAAAAGGCGAAGATGAATGCGTAAAACTAAAAATTCTTCACATGATTACTTCAAAAAATGAGATAGAGATCAATGGTGGCATCTACCTATTCATTGTTTTCGATGTTCTAATTCCTACTGGTTTCAACAGGAATCGCTGCTGAAACTCATCAATCTTACACATATGGACTGAGGTTACTTAATTCGAATTAAAACCGTGAGGACGGAAACAGAATCATAATCACAGTTAGTTGATAACCAACAATTATCAAGATTAGCAAAACATGTCTATAAAAATACATAATACAGCACAATTAACAGAAGAATAAACAATATAGGACCAAAAAGAAGGCTACGGAGATCAAATCCCTGTATACAAAGCAGGATCACGTCATCAACTAAAAAAAACACACCTTCGCATCTAACACCTGGACTGTTGTCCATCTTATTCAGCACAGATGAAAATGCAGAAGTGGTAGGGATTGAAGTTGAATGTATATTAGGCTTGGAAGAAGATTCAGCGAACTTATCCTGGAAAAGAAGAGAACAGTTTTAGTATCATTGTATTACGGTAAAGAAGACATGCTAGTTAAGACGTAAACAAATGAAGCTGTGAACAAAAAATGGGTGTCTCCAGTAAATGCACATCGTTCTACAGTGTAGACTAAGGAGCGGACATGGAATGTTAATAAACTGTAGAAAAATAAGGTAAAAGAAAAACATAGACTTTACAGCCCATTTGGTTCAACCAAATTTGACTTGTGGGGTTGGGTAAAGGTTACGTCAACCCTGTGAGTTGGTGTTTGGCCGAGTAAAGTAGTGGCATTTGGGTTGAGGGGAAGAAGATGACATTAGAGTATGTTGTGGCAGGGTGGTGGGTGGTGCTGCAAGGTGGGTGGTGGTCACCGTGAATTGCGGTAGAATGCAAGGCAGGCGTATTAGGCGGTGATGGGGTGGTACAATGGCATTGTGGGAAAGTTATAGCGGCCAGGTGGGAAGTACCATGGTGTCGTGGGTGGTGCATGGTGAACGAGTAAGCAGTGTCGTGGTGTCATGGCGGTGCACGATGGACAACTAGGCCGTGTATGTCAGCAATGTTTCGGTGATTGGTGGAGATGGGGAGGAGAGAGATTGCGAAAGGAGTTAAGTTTGTTGAATGTCTGCGGATGGGAGGGTTTAAATAAACCTGATTTTTGGGATTGGGCTAATCCAGCGGTTCAGTCAACCCAAGAGGTAAACAAACATATGTTGGAGGTTCGGGTTGTCTCAACCCAACCCAAAGTATAAAAGTGCCCCCACCAAACATGCCTGTTAAGAATGAAAATCCACAAGCAAAACAACAACTAAAATACAGGTTCCACAGCATCAATCTGAAGGTCCCGGGCTACAAGAGGCATTGGTAGACATTACAAGAAAAAGTATCCCCCCCC
>ONZK01001153.1:44099-68929 GCA_900322385.1 Pharnaceum exiguum | reverse complement strand
CATAAAACATTTCCCTTTAACATAAATTTAGCAAAACAGTTATAATTACCAAAAGCATATTCAAAGCACCAAAATTCACAATTGCCAAGCAACCAAATTGATGAACTCTGAAGCATAAGTTTGCAGTTAAAGCAGAAGATGAATAACCCATAGGAGCATAGGAGGTAAGGCAGCTTTTCATAACTAATGCAAGAGTACAACACATTCAAACACATTTAAGCGGAACATAAATTTTCCGCTTATATCCAAGAGATTAAGCTCCATGGTTCCATATAATAATCAGGCAGACAAAGAGGTCAAAAAGGAAAGTGAAAAAAATAGTTTGCCAATAGGCACGTGATCAAAGTTTGTTTGTTTTATTTTGAAAGAAAAATAAATTTAATAAATCCAATGTCAAAAGAGCCGCCAAGGACAAGATGTCCAATAAGCTCAAGTAAAAATTAAACAAAGCGCCAATAACGCTGTATAAGTGTCACTAGATAATTCTTAATAGCCCCACCCGACTTCGCCTACAATGAGGCTAAGTATTCCACCCTCCTCCTAATAGAATCTACACAATGAGAGCCCTTATAAAAAAACCACTATTACGCTCCAGCCATATAAGATTGCAAGGACAACACACCGCCATAAACTCCGCTTGTCCCTACCTCTTCCAAACCCGGTAGGCACGTTATCAAAATTTTATTTTATTTTTGATATAAAAATAAAATTTATAAAACAAGTGTCAAATGAGACTCAAAGGCACGTGATCAAAGTTTGTGCACAAATGAGAAAGGAACTCTTGCCAAAAAGAATAAATGAGAAAGGAACAGGGATAACATAGCCAAGCACGCAGAACAGAATTACCAAATTGAGTTATCTGACCTCAATCATTCTATTTCCATGAAAGACTTCCAACCCTAGATCCTAAGTAATAACAAATCCTTTTTTCTTTAAACAAAATATTCTTTACTAAGAAATATAATGAAAGCTTAAGTGAAAAGGTTATCCTCCTACTCTCCTAGCTTGAATAATTTTTTTAGATAAGGAAAAAAAAATTATTAATGGGTTGGAGGACAAGCTCTCCTAGCTTGAGGGTCAATGGCGTGGCAAAACAGAAGAGGATAACCCCAAGGCTTAGCCCATAAAGAAGCCAATAATTCTACTCTCCCGGTCTCCCCCAACTGTCCATCAATGGACCTATCAAAGACGCAGTTATTTCATTCTAACCAGATGAACTACACAGTAATAAATACATGGCTTATATTATGGACAAACTGATTAGGCAAAGCTGTTCTCATTTCACACCTTGAGCATGTACTGACTGCAAGTTGTCTACAACCTATACCCCTTCCAACGCAATTTCCAAGTCCTATGATCAGAGAACTCATTGCCACAGTGCCCTTCTCGAACATCAGCGACATATTCTTTCATTAAGCAGTCACAGCACACACACTCACATAGTCAGATATAAAAAAAAAAACAGGTAAACAAACAAATACAATGGAACTGGATGCCTTGCTTTCTACTATCTAGTAAGCCAGAGGCTGATTCTGCTCTGAAGCAAACAGCTATTTGAGTAGTAAGACTTTGGCGTCAACTGACACTAGAAATTGTCAATGATCTGCTACTCTAATCTCTAGGACATTCTACAAACGACGCATCAAATTAACCGCTATGGCATTGACCAACTACAAGTTTAAGTCCCTTGACATATCAGAAATGAAGATCTCTCAACCATCTGAATATATTTATGTCAACATCGTGCACACACTGTCAAACCAACGTGTAACAACTTAATAGGAGCGATTATGGCTTCAAGATGGCCTAGTTTCCTACACCTATACATAGATAGCACCGGTTGAGAGAGCTCTAGTTGCTTTAGCAGGAAAAATAAGAAAAATTGCCGCTCAAATTTGCATTTATATGCCCCTTAATTAAGGCACCCATGGTTGCATAGATATGGTCCAGAAGCACTATCTAGTCAACTTATGCGAAGGCCACATAACTTAGCCCCCCCAAAAGTAGTTTAATGAGAGGGAACCTTTCCAGATGAAAATCAAGCAGAGCATAATTTGCAAGAACAATCATGCGTTACGGATACCTGAATGCCAGATTCAAGAATCTCTTGAGTGTATAACTCCTTAGTCAACCTAACAGTTTGGATAAATCCCAATAGTGAAGGTATACTCCTATTTAAGAAATAGGGTGTATGACTAAACTACCGTCTTAATCGTCAGAAAGACCCATCATCATTAACCTCACATACTCTCCTCTCTCCAGCACCCCCACCCATCTTTGAGTCCTCACATTTTTCCTCCCTTAAGTCAGTTCCACCATGTTCTCAGCCACTACACGTCTACACTACCACTAACATAATAACCCAGAACACTGGATGGTCCATGGCCATCCCTTCCACCACCACTTTCTACCCCCATCATACCAAAACAACAGCCATGAAGTACCTTTTACCGTCGCCCCTGTCGTGGTGGCCCTCAATCGGGGGCATCAGCAACCATGGTATTACAGCGTGAGAAAATATAAGAATATTGAGGGTAAATTTGGAACTTTGTAAAACAGTACTCCAATTCTTTGGTACACCCGGTGTATGTGTACACCAGGTGTTTTTTACAAAGTAATACAACGTAAACCGGGTGTTTTTTACAAAGTAATACAACATGTATCACTAGTCAGCTTTTTGATGTCAATATGTCATTAGTCTGCGCCTTTAATATTAGTAATAAATTCACCCGGTGTACCCCGTACACCCCCAAAGACTTGCCGAAAAAAAAATATGGTTGATTTACATTAAGAGGACAACTATTTCTAGACAACCCAAAAAAGATAACGGACAGATAGATGCCACCTATTGATAGCTTAGTTTAAAAAAGCGCGCATGGGGCGTGCCTCCAGACAAGGCGATTACGCAAGGCGACCTGAGGCGTCGGTGGGCCTCAAAGCCGGGCGCGCGCCTCGGGCCCCTCGTGTTCCGGACTTCTTTTTTTTGCAGACTGCATTCAACTTAAACCCATTACCCATTCAACTAAAACCAATTCCCAAGCCCTAGCTAAATCTCAAAACCTAGTAGGCCTTCCCCATGTAATCCCCATCTACTGCCGCCACCTTTCTCGACACCTCAAGCCACTCATCAGGGGGATCTCCGAGGGTTTTGTGTTAATAAGGAAGACGAGTATTAAGCCATTTAGTGTTAAGCTCTAAGGGTAAAGGTTTTTAGTCCAAGGGAGACTAGAAAGCTATGCGTATGCATGTGTGGTCTTTATTTGTTGTTGTTTGTTCTCGTGTTCCATTAGTTTCTAGTTAGTAGCTAACTAGTTATCTCTTTTTCTTAAATCAATGTGCGTCGTTAGACTATTTGTGGTATGGTATGAGATATATTTCCATTTGAAAACTTAAAATATATTCACCAAGTGTTTTTTGAGTGTAAATATTGTTTGCGTTTAATAATATCTAGTTTGTTGAAAAAGTGTGTCCCGAAACATGAGGCGTGCGCTTTCGCCCCGCCCCCACTCGGATCCACGGAACATCGTCACCTTGGTGCGCCTCGCGCCTTTTAAAGCCAAGATTGATAGTATAATACATCTCCAAGCCTCCAAGAATGTTACTAGGGACATAAAAAATATCCCAATTCTTGTTAAAATACTACCACCTATGTGGTTTATATTGAAAAAATTTAGTTTGTGCATGAGTTGCAAAGTAAAGACCATTAACTTTCTGACTTGACCAAAGATTTCAATAATACAGAATGAAAATGTATGTAGCAGTTACGGCATGGCTTGAATAACTAGCTTACCGTCATCCATCGACATCTGAGAGCAACATCCCGAACAGTTTTGTCCCGCAATGTAGCAGCAATCTTAATGTACTTCATGATACTGGGCTCATCCTTAAACCTAAGGTTAACATTTAAGCAGGATAAGAAAAGTGTGTTACTATAAGCATGGCATTCTCAAAAACAAGATAGGGGAACAACGTCCCTCTTTACTTGTACACTTTTCTCAGAATTATGACATGCATCAGATAGTAACAGTCATGACTGCAATCCAAAAATGTGACCACACACACAGAACAAAACGATGTATGTGTTACTTCAAGCACCAAACCTTGCACAAGTTAAGCACTAGAAAGAACCTACCAAAACCATAACAAACATGCCAAAGACCAAACCACTGGTTAATTTGCAAAAAGGGTATCATCAGCCATCAATTTGAACAAAGAACTTGGTACACATAAATCCTGGAATTCTGTAAAACAGTTTTAAAAGACCCTCATTAAAGTAAATGTAACTAGTGAAGATCACTGCTCCGGACAACAAAAAGTATCAAATTTCGAAGTCGAGAGAAGATTACAGTAAGTCAGTAAGTATTAGATCACCAAGCGTAGGAGATTTTGGAATTGACAAAGCAAATAGAATGTAAGTTGAGAAACTAAACTGTACATAGCTGATTGATGGTCCAGGACATGTTAAAGATTAAAATCAAAGAAGCTTAATCAATAGATAATTTCAAGAGCAGAGAACTAACTTGACAAGACCTTCTTCCAATTTAAACTGCTCGTCCTCTCCCCACTCGACAGCCAGTCCAGCATCATGCTTGAGTCCGGGAACTGAATCCGAAAGGAGAGAGCCAGCACTGCCAACGGAAGTTGAAAGTGGACTGCTGGTACTAATGATGTTCGGGTTGTCTCCAAAGATCAGGTTGGCACCACTACTATTCATACCATAATAGCCACCCATCGGGATCATATCGGAAGTACTGTTCACAGCCCCAGATTGAAAAGATATCGCATGCCGCTGAAAGGCAGACCCAAGTGTGTCATCTTGGTGAAAGCTTGCATTTGACTCCATCGCCATCTCTACTAAAATTAACAAACTAGTGCCTTACTTTGCCAATTTACGAGGTCATGTTCCGTGACATATCCACCTATTATCAAAAAACACAGCAGAATCAACACCTTCAATCTCTTAAACCAAGCATCTTACCAAAAAGATCCACAATTCAAGTTCCACATACTTGTCTAAATTAGCTTATTGTGAATTGTGTCCATTCCTCAACAGGATAATAAGAAAGTAAAACCCTAAATGCCGAGAATTTCTGACCCATAGCGCAATTAACACTGTTTAATTATACTCAAAGTAATCCCTAATTAATAACACCATATAACCACATAATCGAACCACAGTCCAAAATCCAGAGGGGATAAAAACATAAAAGCCAAGTAGCTAACTAAATTAATTATTAAACAAAAAACCAATCAAAATGGCCAACAACCAAATCATACAACTAAAAGAATTTTAAAAAACAAAAAAAAAAGTCAGAAATCCCAGCTAAGAGCAAACTAGCACATAATAATTCTAACTAAAATGGTTCAGTCAAAACTCAAAACCCCCAACTTAAATAACAATTAAATAAACCAAATTGTCACATATACTAATCAAAAATCCAGCAAAGTGCCACATCAAACAATCAAAAAATCCACCATAAAAAAACAAATTATTGCAATTTAACAACTAACCCCTAGTTTCACCACTATCAGCTAAAAAAACAAGTAATAAAAAACTTTCTCAAATAGAAACACAAATTAGAGAGCTAAAAGCTAGCATCTTTAGCTCAAACCACTAAACTAATCAAAAAACTAGCAAATACCCACATAATTAAATCAAAAACCCAACTCAAAAAGCACAAAATCAATCTTAATTAGCTTAAATTTCAAAAAAGCTAAAATCTTTGCACCTCAAAACCAAAGAGATGAAAGTATGAAACCCTATGAGAGATAAAGGAGTGAATACCTTTTATTAAGGAAAAGGGAAAAGAAATGAAAATGAGATGGTGATGAAGCCCTAGCTGAGTTGAGTTGAGTTGAGTTTGTGGGTGGCGTCTTCTTTACAAGAACCCCAAAGAAAAAAGAAAAGGAAAAAGAAAAGAACTTTGCTTAGCTTAGCTTAGCTTTGGTTTTATTTTGTTTTGTTGTTTTTGTTTCTCTTACTAACTTTTTATTTCTTTTGGAAGTGAGAACTGAGGAGCCAAATAGCCAATGGGGTGGCGAGGAAAGGGGAGGCAAAAAGGTGGGTGGAGAGAGAGAGAGAGAGAGAGAGAGAGAGAGAAAATGGAATGGACTGTCAACTGTGAAATGAAATGAAATGAAATGGTGTTTGTGTTTTGTTTTGTTTTGTTTTGTTTTGTGTTTTTTTGTTTGTGTTGTGTTGGTGTGTGTGTTTTTTGGATGGAGGTTTGAGAGAAAGGGAGATGTGGGTTGGAAAAAGTTAATTCTATTGTATTTTATAATGTTTTTTCCTTTATTTATTATGAACCTTTTTGCCTTTGATTACATGTTGGCATTCAGTTTTTAAAGAGAACAAAAGAAAAAGAAAAGGAAAAACTATGAGTAGGAGGTACACATCTCAACTTCAATACTACAGCAACAACAACCGATTATAAATCTCCATTAGATGGGGGTGCTCGGGGTCAGAATGTACGCAACCATACCCATGTTTAAGAAAACACATCTCAACTTGAATAATATTGTCAAATTTCGTAGAAAAGGTGTATCCTAGAAGAAATGATGACAAAGACAATTGGATTTCGGTATACAGTGTCTTTAAAAAAAAAGAATTTTTAAGTGAGGCATGAAATGTCTGGAATCGAGCCCTCAACTTTGAAGTGTCGAATACTCTTCGAAATATGTGTTTATGTAAGGAGAATAATAGAAAAGCTAATTAGATTGAGTAGAACTGTGGAGGATAAGTTAGAACTTAAAAGTGCATAATGAGGATGACTCTTCCAATTTTACTCAATTTACTCATAAGATATAAAAAAAATCAACACAGTATGAATGTACTATTGGTATCAAGAACAACTTTTAAAGAAAATAGTGATGAACTTTGTATGAACGAATGAATAAGTGCAAGTGGTAGTAAAGAATAATTAATTTCATGTCATGGGTTGGGTTGTTTGCATGCAGATCTTGGAATTCAGCAACAGTGCGAATCCCAATAAGCATTTGATGCCAATTATTGTGGAGTCTCCACCTTCCTCTTTATTTTCCTTTCTCCTTTTTTGAATTTCATAGGTTGGTGCCTCTGCGAGCCTTGTACTGAGTTACTGTTACCTCTCATGGGATCATTCATTGTAGTACTATATACTGTGCAATCCTTTATGGTGTATTTTTGGCATGGCAGTCACTTTATTGATTTGGCACTGTGGTTTTACACATCTTTAATCTGCCTTTCCATATCAATTTGCCCCCTTCTTTCTTGCAACTTGAAATAGAAAGAACAAACGAAAAGCAAAAGCATAGTGCAGGAGATATGGCTACAATTGTGCAAACATACTAGTGTATCAGATTTTTTGGTGCATGGCTAAGATTACTTGTGAATTGTGATTGCGCAGGAACTTTCTAGAGTACGTACCGTCCGTTTTGTATCTTTAACAATGATTGTTAATCAAAAGTTTTTGCACATAGTTATCATTAGTGAACACAAGATAAAGTTGGGTATGGGCAGCAAGGGTATCTAATTATCTATGGGTACCTTAATTGGCTTTTATATGCTTACAAGTCTCATGTTGAAGAGCTTTAACGTAATTAATCTTAAATCATAATCAGAGAATTCTATCTTTAAACTACATTTTTTGAAAATATAATGAATTTGAGCCATTGCATCCTCAACTAATTGTCAAACGTATACCAACCAGATCATGTAGTCAAAGGCATCCACATAGATGTTTCCGTACCTCTTTTTTTTTTTTTATTTGGTTGCTGATGTTCATGATTCCCGTTGTGATCAATCCTGCACTCAGTTTTCTTTATAGGTGTCACGCACTATATCAGCATCAGAATACCTTAAGATGTTGATAATTCTAGTATCAGGAGGTAATTTGTAGCATATGCCAGCAAAGCCAAATATACTCCATAATTCTCCTTTAGCTATGCCTTTAGACATTTTGTTTACCAGGGAGAAAAAAGAGGCATACAATTGAAGTGTCGCTAGCTTCACAAAGAAGAGAGAAACAGGATGGACAGAGAAGTGTGTCATCAGCAACATACAAAAATGTTATGAAGATGACAACAGTCTAGAGCGGGCAGCGGCTCTCTCTAGTGCTTTTTGTCTCTTGGCTTCCATTAGTGCTTTCTGTTCTGGAGTAATCTGAACAACATTAGAACTTTCACCTCCACCATCTGCTGCTTGATCTGTATTCCTAGATGGCGGTTCACTTGGAGGGATATTGGCGGATACAGTGTCTGCTCGCGATGGTTGCACTGATTCCTGTTGCATGACACCAACTCTATTAACAGACTGGGATAGTAACACACATTAACAATCACTTTGGTGCCAAAGACAGCCTTGATGAAGAAAAAACACTTGAGCTCAGGATAATTCTGTTTGTTCCCTATTATGAGATTCTCATTATTGAGTACTGACAATTGTTCATGTCACCCTCGTGATTATTTTTCATGCCTCTTCTAACAGTTAGTGATACAACAAAAAGATCGGCTAAATTTGACTTACTTCAACATTCATATTGAAAATTTCATTGAAAAGATCATCCTGCATATCATCTGCGCCATTGTGTTTAGGAGCCAATTCCTCTGGTTGAAGATTAGGGTCTTCTATATCTATAATATCTGTGTGAAAGATATGAAAGCCACATTAAAGATCAGGAAAAAGGGATGCAGTGAAATGTAAAGAGTGACATCCAGTTCATACACATACTATCACACTGGGAAACAACGTGAAACGTCATGAGTTCACACAGGCAAGACAAGCTTTCGTGTCAGAGCAAATGAAAAAACCATAACTACATCCTGATGTTGTTAAACAGAATTTTAAGCTCCTAGTCCTAGATGGTGATTCCATCTAAAAAGAGGGAGATGGGGTGAGACCTCAGTGAATGAGATCTTTTTACTGCAATAAAGATCCACTTGCACATGAGAGTCAGCATAAGATCTATGAGTCCAATGTATAGGGACAAGGACACCTAAATCTGGGCCTTTCACATTCCACATTGGTTAATTAGCCTAGATATGAAACACTAACTAGTTCATAAAATGCAACGGAGCAAAAATGTCGAGGATTACAAAATAGGCATACCTTCTTCCTTGTAGAGGGCCTCGCTTCCAGCTTCTTCTGACTCTTTCAGCTTGGTGGGATCACCTCCATTAGCAACTCTTTCTCTTAGGTTTATCAAAGCAAACTAGGAAAAATTAAAATATCAAGAAGATTAGTATTCGGGCAAAGAGCAGAAATAACAAGCAAACCAATAAGAAGAAAGCAAGTGGAAGAGGGCAAAAGAATTCAAATTAGTAAAAAGCTTACACTATTGTTTTGCACAAATTTAGCCGGTTTAAGGTACTATTGAACACAAAAGGCATTGCATGGGTAGAAGGGTAGGACTAAATCCTGATATTCACACCAAGAGTAAAGAAAGTGCAAGACTAGTCCTTGGGAAAATTATCGCCTGAAGTGATTCTGAACTTAAAGATATTAAAGAAGGTATAGACCGCATAAAGAGGCATTCCATAATACTAGAGAGAACAGATTGTCAAAAACACGACAACACAATTGGTGGTGGTGGTGGTGTGCTGCTTAGATATATGGTATAAAATGAACAATTTGTCAATATCCGAAAGTAAGCTGACTATCAGAATATGAGATATTGTTATGAGTAGATGAGGAACTTTCAGGATACAAACAAATTCAATAAAGAAAAACAAACAACAATATGAAAAAGATAGGTAAAAATAGTATGGTCTACCTTCAAACGTTTTGCAGACCCGGCACTCTCAACTTTGTTAATAAACTGATCAAATGGAAAGTATGGTACAAATTGAGAGT
This sequence comes from Pharnaceum exiguum, assembly GCA_900322385.1. Classification (NCBI taxonomy): domain Eukaryota; kingdom Viridiplantae; phylum Streptophyta; class Magnoliopsida; order Caryophyllales; family Molluginaceae; genus Pharnaceum; species Pharnaceum exiguum. The sequence continues at coordinate 59,100 of ONZK01001153.1, read as the reverse complement.
GCCATTCTGCATACATCATCAGAAGATTCTTCAAGTCATTGACCTGCAGAACATAATACTGACAAGATCAGCAAAAGGAAGGAAAAGATTAATAACCAAGCTCTGATATTGTTTCTTACTGTATTGATTAAAAGGTAGTTATCCACAACATAATATATATCATTCTGCCCCTATGTTTGTGCAGGGGATCTAAGTCGGAAATTTTCGACAAATCATCAAAATAAATTCTCATTCTCAAAATTAAGAATATAACATAATAATTTTAAATTTGTAAAGTCCATTCTGCATTACTTAAGCTGTGGAATCAAACCTAGAAGGCAATCAAAACCAAAATTCATTGCAGCACCAAATACCATGACACAGCTAACCAGTAACTATACCTAGCTTTGTAAGAAAGTTGACATGTGTCCTGAACGACAACTTAATACAAAACAACAACAACAAACAACAAACAACAACAACAACAACAACAACAACCAACAACAACACCAACACAACATTTTCGATGAACTTTAAGTGGAATGGATGCAGCAGCTACAGAATCCTAAAGTGCAATGGATATTTGCAAGTCAGTTGACTATCTTCTACATTAACCAAGAATCGACTGATGTTTAGAGTGTGAGTGTATGACCCACCCACACCAATCTAAGTGAAAACTATCATGTACAAACCATCAATTGGGTACCAGAAATTAGTAAATTACAGTCGCTTATACAAACCCTACAAATTGTACGTTTACTAAACTATATGTTAAGACATTTCCAAGGATATACTAATAACTACAAATGGATGGATATCAGGATCAAAACTTCCTACGTTCGCAAGTTACGAGCTGAACTGCGGAATAAATGAACTGGACTGAACTGAACTTAAGTTGTAAAGAACAAGCTCATAGTTTGACCCATTTCACACAAGTTTTGTTTTGTTGTTAATAATTACAATCAATTTCACACTTCATAAAACTTTTCATTTCCAATTATACCCTCCTTTCCTAATCTCAACTACACTCACTCACCATTAGTTAATCAGAGAAAGAGAGAGAGATAATACCTCATGGCCGCGGCCGCGGTACTTGAAGTTCTTAGGAAAGTACTTAAGAATATAACCCAGCCCATCATCAGACAAAAGCAACTCAGGAGTAACCTTGGGCCGAGTCCGTGGCACCTTCTTGGGCTTGGGCTTTTCTGCTGCAGTCACTGACTTCCCAGAGAAGCTTCCACCTCCAGTGCCTCCACTTTTAGAATAATAAGATGAGTTGTTTGAGTCTGGTGTCAAGTTGTTGAATTTGGATTTGGAGAAGTTATTAGTTGTAGGAGTTGTTGTTGTTGTTGTTGTGGGGTTATTTGAGGTTGTTGGTGAGAATGGGCAGTCTCGTGACCAGTGCCCTGGCTGCCCGCACTTGTAGCACCCCGTTGGGGCTGATGTTCCCCCACCACCGCCGTTGTTGTTGTTGTTGTTGTTGTTGTCCGTCATTTTGGTATTAATTAAAAAAAATGTGAGAGGGAAATGGGAAGAGGCGAAGAGGTTTGGGATTTGTTTGAGATCTGGGGGTGGGGTGGGGTGGGGTGGGGTGGGAAGTTTATTTAGAACAAAAGGGGGATTGATTTTGGCGGGAGAAATGGGAGGGAAACCTTTTCTTTGTTTTTGTTTTAATTTTTGGCATTGGAGAAATGTTTTTGGTTTTAATCTAAAAACTAAGGCGTTGTTTTGGATCATAGTTGCCCGTTTTGGGTTTTCAAATAATTTTAACTCGGTGATAATGAAATTATTTTTGAAATTTCTTGAAATAAAAAAACATAAACTTCCCTCCTCAACCCCAAATGTCAATTTTTAATGCTAAATGTTTTAATTTTAAAAGTAACTTCATTATCACTAAGTTAAAAATATTTGAAAATCAAAAACGGAAAACTCACAATAATCCCAAACAAGGACTTAGTTTTTAGATTACTATTTTTTTCAATTTACTTTAAACTTTTCATGTTTTTTTAGGAAACCTTTTCTCTTTTTAACTTTTGGGTCAGTAAGAATTATTATTTTACTCAATTTAGTTCGATGTTTTCATTTTTTTGGAAATTTACTTGACATATATTGGAAATCACCAAAAAAAAAAAAAAGTGAAGTGAAACAATCAATTTTCAGGAGCATTCTAAAGTTGAATAAGGAAAATGGCTAATTTTTTAATCTGATGAACTTATACACTAGTCTAGTCTACAAATAACATTTCAGTGTTATGTACTTGGTTCTTATGTACTCGATCTTTGTATAATTGTTTTTGCAAACAATTTTATTATTCAACTCACTTTATTTTTGTTATAACGGGGTGCAAGCAAACATGTAAATAAACAATAAAAGACACAGAGATTTAAAATGGTTCAGCAACGGTGTTGGCTACGTCCACTATCAGAAGGGGGATTGATTTCATTAGGTTTTTTGAGCTATGTACACAGACTAGGGTATATATATAGTATCCTAAGTAAAAAACCTAATGGGGCGACCTATAAAATAAGCCCAAAACAGCGAATCAGACTAAAAATAGTAATAATCCCAAAGTTTCGGGGGCCACTTCGCGCCTCTAGACCTCCAGACACACAGGGTCCGGCCCTGGGCCCCGGGTAGCGAGACCCCCGTGCCGAGATCGCGTAGCGGTAGATAGAAGATATCAAGCATTAATCCTACAATTTTTATTTTAGAACCTTTAGTACTCTAATGCTTAATTCAACCACACAAAACAAAAGAGAAGCATGTAAACGTAAGCTAATTCCCACCGGCACACCCACTTATTGTATCTTTTGTTGAAAATCAAACACTTCGGCTAGGTGAATGTATGTATGCACAGTTTGCGTGAAAAGAGTTGTGCACAATATTTACATTAAATAAAAAAATTGTAGCAGTAGTTTTACGCGTAAAGTTTCGCCTATAAAAATAGCAGTGCAACACTTGCACCACTAGTAAATAACATTTCTCTTCTTCATTGCACTTCTACGCTACTATATTTTCACACCTTTTCTTTTTTTTCATTTCCTGCTTTAGTTTTTTAATTAAAGAAAAGTAGATGATAGTTAAGCTCCACCCTTCAGGAATGAAGTTAATTTCTCTATCACTTGCACAACACTTTTGTTTTTACCTACAAATGGTTATATATGATTATTTTGTATAGGCTCAATGTTTGAAAATGAAGAAAATTTGTTCAAGGTAAATTGTTGGTTCTCAAAAAAATTTTGTAGTGTCATAAACGAGTCAACGGCATCAATTCACCAACTAGCCAATTGGAGGACAGGGTCCAACTCACAACCAATAAATCAATAATGCGCATATAGAGTGGATAGGGACCCAAACACCCAACAGTATTGTTCATCCAAAAGGCCACCTACATTAACAACTTTACACGCCTACTTCGAGCAATTTGCAAAATGAATTTGAGAATTTCCATTTACAAAGCAAGTGGCCAGCAGACTAAAGCCTCAATCACTACACTACCAGAATCAACTTCAGCACATGGCTTACAATAGCTCTTAGAGTCTTAGTTCTGCATTTTGGCTCCCTACAAATGCACTTACTCGCGCTTCTTCCCCCAGTATTTCTTTGTGGCCATCTTACTCAACACACGAGTATCAATTTTTTTGTAATGATGTTGCATTTTGCCCAAGAGATTGTCAACAAAGCTGTCAACCTGATCTTCATTTTTTTCATACAGAACTGGTAGCGTATGCGCAGCCACAAAACCTGATTTTGAGAACGTAAGGAAGACATATTCAGTTCAGTGTAAAGAGATACAGCAGCTTTGCCACTTACTACATGACACTGAACAAGGGTAATTGTAAAACTAAATTGACAGAAAGTCAGAGAGCACTCATCTGTAACAAGTACCATTGTGCTACTACTCGTAATTTTATTTCTATCCATGTTAGTTCATACAGGGTCTGACCCTCTTTTGAAACTTTATTATTGAGCATTTGACCTATGGCTCGAAACATTCCATGTAAATTAGTTATGCGACTTCATAGTTCAAAGTTCAAACCCAGGTCTAATTCTTTGACCTGTCCAAAATTCCAATACAGAAACAGAGTTGTAGTTCTGCTCTGACAAAAGCCTTCATTATCACGAAGCAACAAGTTCATCATGGTTAGGCTGGTGTAGGTGCAAGAATAGCGGGGAAGAAACTTTCTAATCGAACTTCTCATACATTACCTTTCTTCCCATTCCCCCAAATTACCAGTTAACAGAGGGATTTGTAAATCCAGTTGAAAAAAACTCGGATAACCGCAGTATGAATGATCTGATGGAATACATACATATTCAGACATTGATCAATGTTGTTATGAGTTTAAAATTACGAAAGGGGAGTAAACTCCAAACTAATTTTAGCCACGTCATGTTTAGATTAGTATCTTTGGTCAACTAGGAATACTGAAGAAACCATGAACTAGCTCAGATGTCTAAACACGTTCGTCAGGCAATTAAATCTTATGATGCAAACACTTAATAAGTCAACTACGCTGAAACACTGTTTACAAAGTCTTGCGAAACTCACCAATGTAGATAACAGTGAGAAAATTGAACCAGCTCCCAATGATAGCAGCAGCTAACAAACCTGATACAGCCTACAACAGGAGAAAGTAAGCACTTATAAAACTATATTTTCTAATTTTGGTGGAGGTAATGATGTTAAGGTAGGTCTACGTCAATCGAACAATATAGTATACTGTATACATTACAAAATAAGAAAAGATTTGAAAAAGGTCAAATTCTCAAGAGCAAAGGATAGTAGAAACACCGAAACTGATATCTCATACCAGAATAAACTGCTTCAAGTTTCCACGGCACGCAACATTTTGTAGAATTCTTAATGCTCTGTTGACTTCAGCACCAACTGACTTGCCAAAGTTGACAAACCACTCCTCTGGCAATTGAACATGCGGAATATCTGATGATGACCTGCACAGACACATTTACGTTTATAATAAAATAAACACCAGAAGCTATTTAAACAAATTTCATGGGATGTAAAGGCAACAGTTAGGCATATGGAGGACTAACCTCTTCATAAACCCAGAGGCGTTCGCCCAAATGAATTGAGCAGCCATGCCAAGAACCAGAGCAAAGCAGACAAGGGACAAAAAATGGTAGTTAAGCCACTCAAACATAATCCAGACAACAGTAGCACCGCCCAAAACGCCGGCAGATATTTTCTTGTTCCTCCATAACAAGACATCAGCAGCTGCTCATAATCAGTAAGAAAAATTCATTGGTACGTGCCATAGATTTCAAATGAAAAAGGGTGCATCAGGCAAAAGACCAGAACCAAGATGAAAGGTCAAAATGGAGAAAACATAAGGCTAAGAATCATACATTTGCCGCCTCCCAAAAGGCTGTACACAGGCTTTTGACGACCAAAAAGACGATTAAACTGAGAAGTGACTACTGAGCTGGATATTTCTTCCTCAAAAATCGACCCCCCAGATTTCTGCTTCTGAATGCCTTCAGCCAGTGATTCTATTACGTTGTTGAACAAATTCTCAGCGATATTATTCTCCGGCATTTTCCCTGCAGATTGATTAAACAACAACCAAAATTATGCACAAGTAGCCCCCTTGGCCTATTTAAATGGAACCGTATTCATATACCCCTGAAGCTGAATGGCTAAAGAAGGTAATCTACTTCATTGTTTGACAAGAAGATAGCGCATGGATACAAGACACCAAATTTACACTCACGTGCGATGATTGATATTTAGTTAATGCATCTCTCACCCGACCGATGATTTACGCTTTTGTTTTCACACACTTGTCATATAAGCATCACTATCATCCAAGAAAATTTCTGCAAGCGTCTAATGCAGTAGCGTATTTTTGCATGATACTTATGGTGATACATGTAGAATAGTAGCAAAGTTAGCAATGTTAAGCGGAGAGAAGCTGCACAATTTTTATACAAACGTTTCTGACAAAGCCATTATATAAACCTACTGGTCTCACCAGCAAACACCTGGAGAATAATGAGAAACAATACTAGACAACTTAATCCCACCTCTCAGAGCCATAATTTACTGCACTCAGAATAGGGTAATACAAAGGGGGTAGACTGCAGAGTGGTCATCTTGAAACATCTGTACACAGTCATAAGTCATCTTCAACTGAATATTAGAAGACTATTTGGAAACCAAGTGCAAATTTGAGAAAATGATTCAAAAGTCGAGCAATACTGCTCCTAGGACATACATAACAAACCTAAGTCTATAAACAAAGAAATATAACCGGAGCGTATCTGCACTCCACCTCACTTTACCAACATAGCTAAACACCAGCTCCAATTTTACTCACTCTCTCTTTATCTTAACTACAGAACTGCGGAATTTGACAGCTAAACTCCGTAAAAAAAGGTTCCGAAGGTCGAAAAACTAGTCAACTACTAAAATCCAGAAGATTGGCCATCAATGAAGCTACCAAGATCCTAGATTAATTAGTCAACATGAAATAAAAAAATCCAAAAAGAGAAACTCACCACCAGCCCCTCAAATCCCAAAAGTTAAGTTGATTAAAAAGCAGCAAACAAGCAAGCAAGAAGACACAACAAAAGAACATTATGAGTCAAAATTGAAAGACAAAAAGAAAAGCTCACCAACCCAAAGAGAAAAGATTTTGAACTTTCTATGAAATCAATTGCTAGGCACTTTCCAACCCATCAAACAAAAAGGGCACATAATGAATTCCCTATCATCCTCTGAAATAAAAGAACCAAACTTTCTTCCAGAATCCATAAACTAAAAGGCAAAAGAACAAAACTTTTCCAGGATGTAAATGTACTGTAAATATAGACAGCCACAACAAACAAACACCAAACTTCACTCATGCCTCATTCAGTAGTGAAAACAAATCCCACCCAAATGAAAGGAACACTGAAGACATACATAATTGACTTAAGACTAGTGAATCTTTCTAATATTAAAAAAACAATGGAAATCTACCATAACCTATTACCTATCTACCAACAAACCCAGAAAACCCAACAAGCATGGTATAATTTACTAGTCATCTAACACAAAGAAAAAGAAGAAGGCATAAACTAACTTAAGATAATTAGCATGACAAACCAAGAACTCTAAAAACACATGCTATACTATAAAAAAGGCAGAAACTGAGTAACTAATAAGTAAAGAGTGAAAATGAGCAGAAAAGAGCACTAACCCAGATGGTGTTAAAGAGTTCTTAAGCCAACCTGAGGACCACAAGTGAAAGAGAAGATGAGAGGGAGAGAGAGAGGAGAAGATACTTGTTTGGGTTATTATATGAAAGTAAGATTAATGTGAGTAGTGTTAAACTTCGCAAGGTTTTGATTTTGCGTGCCTCACTTAACTTTTCTCTCTGTAAGACTTGACTGTAACTAAAATGCAAGTTGGGGTTCACGTTATAATATCTGCCACCCACTTTGTTTGATTAATTAAGCAGTTGCTTGCGTCCAAACAAATTGCTTCATGCATCACAATCAACACGTGCCAAGAATCTACCACCTCTAAAGTCTAAACTATACACACAGACAGAGATTTGATTTTGGGAGGAATCTTTGATTTGATTGCCCTTAATTTTTCGAAGTGTCCGTCAAAATCTACCAGAGTATTGATTAAATAAGGGGTTGATTAGTGGTTGATGACTAGAGTATTTACTGAAATGTAATTTTCAAGAAAAGAGTTGAAGCTTTCCAAGAATTGACTGAAATGAAATATTTTTATGAGGGTGGACTGAAATGTAATTTTTATTGCAAAATATCTATCCAAGAAGTTTTATAAAGTTCTTCATTAAAAATACGGAGTAATAAAATCAATTGCGAAAAAACTATCAGAAAGATGTCACTTTTGAATTAGAAATGGTTAAGAAGGGTATACTCTTCTACGAGTAATATTTTGTAGTACCAAATAAATTAGCGCTAATAAATAAATCTCAAATTTTAATATTACTTTTATTAATATTAATTTCGTGGTATCACTAATAATTAGCCAAACCTGCTTTCAACAACAACAATCGAGTATTATCCCATCTCAGATGGATTTCTGATTAGGTTCGCGGATTCAAACAGGAAAACATGTTTTGCTTTTTTAGAGTTGTAGACTTGTAGTTGTAGCTATGCTTCATTGCTTGTACTAAGCGAAAAAGAGCTTGAGAAAAGAGTTCAAACAATGCTTGTCCATCAGGGGAAAAAAGGGGGACGTTTATTGGACAAATTTATCTCCCTTCTATAAGTTGTTTTTTTTGAACCAGAGCTTTAAATATGAATGTTGTGGCACAAGATTAACCAAGTTAACTGCTATTAATCTTCTTATTGTCTGACAATGTATGTTAGTGGCCTCCAATGGGTACAAGTAACCCATGCTTACGGCTATGATCTTGCTCTCTGTAACCTTTTCTCAGTCTGAACATAATCAATAGGACACCAGGCAGAATCGACTGCCAAAATTTCAGGTAGCCGAAACCGAAGCTAGAACAGACTGCTAATACTAGCAGTGCACTGTGGATAGCAAGGTAGGAAACTACTTCTGTGAAGGCAAAAAAGGAGACTAGCTCAACAGTTTCACTACATATTCTCAATTGGTAAGCCAGCAGCACCAGCATTCACTTGTTTAGCCAGTGATCGCAACTCCTCAACCTCATCCTCGCTAAGCCTCCATCCCAGGCAGCCTACAAACTCGATAACCTGTTCGCCATTCTTAGCTCCAGGTATCGGTACCACATTCTCCTGAGCAATTAGCCAATTCAAGACTACCTGAAAGGAAGCCACAAGTTACTACAGTAAATCAGAGTGATACTGGTATCTAAGTTTTCATTTTTCTACTCCTTTATCATTTGCAGGCAAGGAGGCCTAGAAGCACTTGGTGATAGTAATTGCAACCCCTGGTACCGGCCCCAACTACTAAAGAAGCTCATCAAGATAGTCCAGTAATTTGAATCAAGAACAAACCTGGGTTGGTGTCTTGCCGTAGTTCTGTCCAATTTCTTTGATTCTTGTCACAAGCGGCTGCAACTGTGCATTTGATTAACATGTGTCAGCCACAAACTACAGCAACCACCCCCTCAAAAAAAAAAAAACTACAGAACCCAACTTTCTTTACCCTCTAAAAGACTAGGTTTTTTTTTGAAAAGGAAACAATAAACCTAGGCTGAGGGCCTAGAAAGCTAAAGAAACTCACACCTGAAACTAAAAGGGGAAACATTATGGTTACAGTACTACCTTTGTCAGGAACTCTGGGGTATATATGGCAGCTCGTGGACCAGTTGGTGGGTTTTCAGGCGTATACTTCCCTGTCAGAACACCTGCATATATAGCACAACTTACGTCAAAAAGTCATCTTCATATCACGAAACACCTTCACATACATGTTCATGGCGTCCTGATTCCGGAAAAGGCAGGCAAAGATGCATTCCAGACAAAATAAAAGCAAGAGGATAGTTTTCCCTCCACAAAACTCCATTCGCATTTAAAACAGAAATCGGAACATGGAAAGAACAATAACAGAAATCAAATCATACTGAGTTTAAGAATGATTCTTGAGCAACTTAGGGTCAACTTAACCTTGGTAAAACAAATACTTGTTGGATGTAGGATTAAGATAACTAAATCAAGCATTCCTAAGTCATTTTCCTAAATGTCATTGGAGACTATAGGCCTATAGCCCATTAGGTGAAGATTTGATCTAACTCCACACACTAGCTTTTCCTTAGTCACTAGTATGTCTATCTTCACATTGCAAGTTTCAAGCAACACTGAATTTCATTTTTCTTTTTTATTTCATGTTACTTGTATTCAAGATGAGTGTGTAACTTTGAACCTTGAGCAATTGGTCCATAAGCAATCAAGGTGATCCCAAGCTCATCACAGGCAGCCTTCACACCATTTTCCTCTGGGAGCCTATATATGAGGCTGTAATTCACTTGGTTGGAAGCAAGAGGGATACTTCTTTTCTTCAGCTGTTCATAAGCATCTCGCATTCGCTTCTCTGTATAACAAAAATGAATAAGTAAATTCCATTTCTTAGCTCAAAATTTCTACACACATGAATCAAATTGCCCATAAAAATATGCTATTCCAAACCATAAACCACAACCTCCACATGTTACATGTAGTATGCCACTTAAGGACTTACCATTGAAATTGGAAACCCCAACAGCCTTCACAAGTCCCATCTCAACAGCATCCCCAAGACCATCAAGATAACCTGCAGATTATCTTCAACATGAATCAAGAAAGCTTAAACAGCCGTGATGAGCAATGCTCAACCAGACATGACTTGACAAAACTGTTATCTTGTGAACAACCTTCATTCCCCCATATTGCAGGCCTGTGATAATGCAACATAAAGACTGTTTAGTAACACTGTGTCTCCTCCATCAGTACAGGATTTAGACTAATGTCAGCTTCCCACAGAAAGATGCATACCAGTGAAGCTGATAAAGATCAACAGATGGTAGCCCTAGGCGCTTGAGAGAATCCTTGAGAGCAGCGACCACACTTTGTCGACCTAACCTCCATGGCAAAGCTGAAAACTTGGTTGCAATTACAACTTCAGCCTCTGGATCCTTTGCTCTGCGCTCTTTAATGAACCTATTTACATATGAAGGAAATGTCAGAAGTCCAACAGTAATAACTCAAAATTTGAAAAAGGATTTTTCACATATCAACAGCCGATACAGAAGTTTTGCTGCTACCTCCCAACAAGAGTTTCAGATTGGACTGCACCAGCCATAAACTACATAAACACAGATGAATAAGATTGGATGAAAAGGAAAATTTCCACAAGCAATTTGCAGGATGAATACAAAATAGAAAAGTAGATGTTCAGTCTCACCCCGGAACCGTACAACTCAGCTGTATCAATGAAAGTAATTCCATTGTCAAGACTAGTATCAAATGCTTTCTTGGCTGCTTTCAGCTTTCTATCTGGAACCCCGAAAAGAAAAGCAGAGTTATTTACTTCACTGCATTCAAGCAGACTTGTAGACAGCTAGATGAACTTAAGCAGTGATACTATGAAAGTAAAGAGTTCAATGTAAGTGAACTGAACAATATCATGTATCTTCACAGCACAAAACAATGCAACCAAAGGATGTGACTATCGAAACAATCAAGGTCAGGGTTTAAACTGTAACCATTTGCAAGTAGAACCAATTTCATAAAAAAGCAAGGAAAACTCTGCTGATGATGTTATCTACATTGAAGAATACTCACACTAATCTTGTGTAAAAACTTCAAGATGTAAGCATGTAAAAATGACACTTCAATGCAGTAACAAATTGACCATCATGACAATTAGGATGTCAAGTTCAGACTTCAGACTTAAGAGTCTAAGAGGGACTGAAGTATCAATAAGAAAATTGTACATAAATCCGAAGAGTCGAAAGCAAAAAAAACAACCTACTCTCGAACAGGAATGTTAAGCATTGTGAAACAAATGAAAAGTAAATCGATAAGCATAAGCCATGAACACACTAACTCACACTACAAAGTAGCGAGTACAGACATTTCAAGACTGTTGTTCCTTCTCTGAAATGCAACTATAGTCAGAAATGATTAGGAGAGACAGAAAGAGATATAAGTTCATATACCATCCCATTGCAAATCATTCCATAGACTGGTATCACCCCAGGACAAAGCCCCAATGCCCAACCTTAGCACCTCCACCTCAGATCCTCCTAGCTTGATCTTCCCTTCTTTAATAGGCTTTATTACTGTTGTTGCTGTTGCTACATCCTCTGCATATGCAACTGCAGCAGCATGTACTATCACATGTCTCTTATTATCATAATGCCCCACTCTTTTACCAGCACTTGAGCCACTGAAGCACCAACCAACATTCAGCTGCAACAATGCCATTTCAAGTGGGATAATAACAAAAAGAAGAAGCAAAGAAGTGTTTTCTGGATGGTCTTGTTAAGTTGAAGTTATAGTAGTAAATGGCTAGCTTAGAAATATCTGAGTTATTGTATTAGTACGTATTTCTTGCACAATTCGAAAAGGACCAGAAAGCTTATACAAGTCCTTGCTTGTCCGAGTATTGGTCACTACTCACTAGCCAGATTACTGAAAAAGGGCACGCGGGCGAAGATTTACCCCAAACAATGATGGACGTCAAGGGATGTAAAACGTGGTCTTCAGAATGCCAAGTAATATTAGTTGAGTGTGAAGTGTCAACATGAGTCCTTGTCTCGATGAGGGAAGTTCGTCTTTAACTGTACTCTTTTCATGACAATGATTGAAATACGTAACGGTGTAGTGTGTCTAGTGTGTCAGTGTCACCAATAGTTTGCAAGTTGCAGGCCAGTAGGCCACCAGTATATATACTCGGTGTGTCACCCCTATCAGTTTCATTCAATATTTACTCTAAGGCCTTGTTTGGGGGGAAAGTATGAGTAGTTATCGGTTAGTAGTTAATAGTTAGCAGTTAGTAAGTTTGATTAGCAGTTAGCAGTTAGCAGGTGAGAGTTGTTTGGTAACAGTTAGCAGTTTTATAGTGTAAATTATGATCAATAGTGAAAAAGCTGTTGTGAAGAGCATTTTCTGAAGAACATTTTTGGCCCTTAAAACTACTCTTTACCAAATATGTCCAAGAGTATTTTCTGACCGGTCAAACTACTCTTACAACACAAAATGCTAACTACTCATGTTAAACGCTCTTGAACCAAACAAGGACTAAATAAGGTTCCAGTGCTAACTTATACTACCATGCTAACATGCTAACTCATTTAGAACCGTTCGATAACATAAACGAGCGCTCCAGATCAATTGTCTTTAACGCGCATAATTTTTTTCAATTAGGGGCACCATAAGTTTCATTCGATATTTAGAACCTGGGCAAACACAAGTTTATTAAAATTTACCTTGTGAAACGGAAATATAGATATTAATAACACAAACATTTGTGTGAGACCATCTCACACAAGCGTTAGTGTGAGATTGGTTTTTATTTTATTTTATGAGGGTACATTTTCAGTTGTACAAGGTTCATTATTCAGTTGTAAATGATTCATTATTCAGTTGTAAAGGATTCATTATTCAGTTTCATTAGTTCCAGTGCCTATGAAGTTGAAAAAATTATCTCCATCTTTCAGCTTTAGGTGATTATGGGATATAGCTAAATGGCTATGAAAACCTTCCAATACTTCTTAGTTTTGGTGAAATTGTTGAAAGTCAATACTTCAATGCAGCAATTGGTCAATCTCGGAAACAAGCTCTCCGTTTTCTTAAACGAGGGTATGGTTGCGTACATCCTGACCTCGACTAACCCAATTGAATGGGGATTTACACTCGATTATTGTTGTTGTTGTTGTTGTTGTTGTTGTTTATTGGGTTTCATTAGGGGGTTCATTATTCATTTTTATTTAGTTATACAGGGTTCATTATTCAGTTGTATGGCTTTTATTATTCAGTTGTAGGGAGCTCATGATTCAGTTGTTATACATTTTTCTAGGGAGTTCATTATTCAGTTCTACAGGGTTCATTATTCAGTTGTAAATGGTTCATTATTCGGTTGTTCAGGGTTCATTATTGTGGTTTCATTAGGGGTTTCATTATTCTTTTATTCAGTTATACAGGTTTCATTATTCAGTTGTATGTGGTTCATTATTCAGTTATAGGGGGCTCATTATTCAGTTGTTGTACATATTTCTAGGGGGTTCATTATTCAGTTGTTCAGGGTTCATCATTATTGTGGTTTCAATAGAGGGTTCATTATTCATTTTTATTCAGTTATACAGGGTTTATTATTCAGTTGTAGGGGGCTCATTATTTAGTTGTTATACATTTTTTCTCGGGGGTTCATTTTTCAATTCTCGTAGAACAATTAAGTATGATTTGTTGTTTATGATTTGTATTAATAATAAGTAAATTTGGTTGATTTATGATTTGTTGTTTTCAAATCATTCAAATTCAGAAAATTCAGTTAATTATGAGCCGGAATTAACTATGCTTTAATACTAATGTTTGTATAGAAAGCATAAAGACTAATAAGATTATGATTCTCTAATTTCTCAACCCGTAGGCCTAAAAAAATCTATCTAGTAATCTACAGATTATAATTTTCCCATACGATTGGTGCCAAGCACATAATTATTATGGCAAGATTATCCCTACAACTTAATTACAATTGTACACATATTTATATGCATGCCACATTAGCTTATATCTCATTTGCAACTCTATTTCTACTTTCTCATTGTACCTACAACTTTGTTACAGCTCCTTTAAACTTGTGCACATTTATTATGTCTTTCAACTAATTAAACATTATATATATACATAGAAATTTATTTAAGTATGAATGATTTGTTAATTGCGAAACTAATAGGATATACATTATTATTGTCAGGAGAAAAATTGCATCATATCGAAGGGAAACATAAAATTTTCGAGATTATTTTGTAGTACAATCTTTAGTTGAGAATTTAATATGATTTGCAATAGAGAACTCAGATAAATATTTTTATGTAGATGGTGTAATAACTTCTTTGTTTTCCTATAAGTTGAGTATAGTCACTTGTATATTTATAGGTACGTTGGATAAGAAACATGGTGGAAGACAAAGAAGAAGCTTTGTATCTAGAAACTAGTATGTGGAGCATCACTACACAGATACAATATTTCGTACAATGTATATAATGTGAGCCGATTGCTTGCGTAAACTAGTGCATATGAGAATAAAATATAAATTTTCAATTGCAAACAGTTTATTTCCGTTTTTTAAAAAACAAGATGGGTATAATTTTGAGAAGAGGAAAAAAATATAAATAAATAATAACAACAACAATAACAATCTAGTGTAAATCCACATTCAATGGGAGTGCTCTGGGGTTGCAATGTACGCAACCTTACCCTGTTTCAGAAAACAGAGAGGTTGTTTCAGACAACAACAACAACAACAATCGAGTGTATCCCCATTAGATGGGGGTGCTCGGGGTCGGGATGTACGCAACCATACCCCTGTTTAAGAAAACAGAGAGGTTGTTTCCAAGATTGACCC